>VYZW01003079.1:46269-56794 GCA_013401315.1 Balaeniceps rex | reverse complement strand
TGAGGCAGGCTGTCCCACTGCAGCCCATGGAGGTTAATGGTGAAGCAGATATCTACCTGCAGCCCATGGAAGACCCCACACTGGAGCAGGTGGATGCCCGAAGGAGGTTGTGACCCCGTGGGAAGCCCGGGCTGGAGCAGGCTCCTGAAAGGACCGCTGTGGACCCGTGGAGAGAGAGGAGCCCATGCTGGAGCAGGTTAGCTGGTAGGACTTGTGACCCCATGGGGGACCCATGCGGGAGGACTGCTTCTGAAGGATTGCACCCTGTGCAAGGGACCCATGCTGGAGCAGTTCACAAAGAACTGTAGCCTGTGGGAAGGACCCACATTAGAGAAGTTTGTGGAGAACTTTCTCCCGTGGGAGGGACCCCACGGTGGAGCAGTGGAAGAGTGTGAGGAGTCCTCTGCCTGAGGAGGAAGGAGCGGCAGAAACAACATGTGATGAACCGACCACAACCCCCATTCCCCATCCCCCTGCACCGCTGGAGGGGAGAGGAGGTAGAGAATTCGGGAGTGAAGTTGAGCCCAGGAAGAAGGGAGGGGTGGGGGGAAGGTGTTTTAACATTTAGTTTTTATTTTCTCATTATCCTACTCTGATTTTGATTGGTAATAATTTAAACTCATTTCCCCAAGTCGAGTCTGTTTTGCCCATGATGGTAATTACTGAGTGATCTCTCTGTCCTTATCTTGACCCAGGAGGCTTTCATTATATTTTCTCTCCCCTGTCTAGCTGAAGAGGGGAGTGATAGAGTGGCTTTGGTGGGCACTTTAGCAGAGCTAAAAGTTCCTTCTGGCATGTGCCCTTGATCAGCACAAGAAACACCTACACAGTCTTAGTTCTTTGGACAGGTCATCAGTTTGGCACTTTTCATCACTCAGCCACCAATGACACCATAAGTCATTGGCACGACGTTTCCCACATTTGCATTAGCAATGCCACTACCCAGCTGGACATTTCAGAAGCAAGAATATTCCCTTCTTGGGAGGGAATTGCTGCTTGGCTAGCACAGCCTGCTTGAAATCCACAATATACAACACATTTAAAGACTTCAGCTACCTGGATCATCTTAGAGGAAAGTCAGGAGCCTTTTGCAGCTTTGATGAATTGATGTTTTAGGATCCTTTTGTTTTAAGAACTAAAGCTTTTTGGAATGAGCCCTTGGAATAATCAGTTCTGACAACACTCATCCCACTGCAGCCTATTCACTCAGTTACCCAAATTATGAATCGATGCTTACTCTTTCTTATTCGTTCTCTTGAGGAATGAAAAAAGAAAATATTAGTAAGCATCACTCATGAAAATATGACACTACTGGAAATGGTCTGAGAGCAAATGCTGTTGTATAAACACTACAGTCATTTTTATGTCTCCTAAACAATAGCTGACATGAACAATAAAAGTAAATGTTCCTATTGATTTCCTATCTGGTATTCTTTTTCACTCCCAAGGCGTATTATTCAAAATATATCAGCACAGATTCTCTGTGAAGGAAGAGACAACGATTCACATCAAAATATTATAGTCACTAATGGAAAGACTGTAGTAAAAGAATAGGGTTTAACCTTATGAAATCATGGCATCATGTTTTTCTTCATTCATTGCTTCAATATGGATAACTTCCGGTTCTCTCCAAAAATCAACTAATATATTTATTATTGGCATATTTTTTCAGGCACTGAGCATTTCTTAGGTGTCTGTAAGGCCCTGCCTCAAACAAGAGTTAAAAGTCCCATTCAGTAACATAGACCTCCTCCTATCCATCAGAGAATAATTTTTCCTTAAATACCCAATAAAGAATAGCTTTCCACAAAACAAACGACATGTTGCCTGCTTTTGCCATGCAACTCAGACTGCGTGCATTCAGTTCCTGATGTATCTTCTCTTTCTGCTGTCTTCTGTTGCCCGGGAAGAGCAGCAGCAAAGCCTCAGAAGGGCAGACGGGAGCGAGGCACTCTCGAGGGGCTGTGGTCAGCACAGAAGTGGAACAGGACAACTGCAGGTCCAGTGCTGCCTTACGTCATCCTGAGTGACAACCAAAAAGTGAAAGAGGCCCAATATATGACCAAATTTTAACTAAACTGTCTTCAGACTGAAGGAATAAGTGTTAAAAGGCAAATGTCAAAGACAGATGTCTAAAATTCAGCACCCAGATCCATTTTTAAAGGTATCCAAATAAAGTGCTTGAGTATCACAGATGAGGTACAGTACACCAAAGAATTACCATCTTCCCCTCCCTCCTGAAATATATCTTTTAACTCAGGAGGTTTCCCATTTCCTTTGGGACCATACTGGTTGCTTTCCAGATCTATAAGATTTTATGCTCCAAAATTAGAACAGCTGCTGCTCAGCTCCAGCGACCCAGCACTGCACTACCCCATCTGCACCTTCTTTCATTTCCTTGAGAATTACCTCAGTGCCAAACTAAACGGTTCGTACTAACCCCATGGTTCCCCTGTGCCCTTGGACAAGATCGGCACAAAAGGCAGAGTAAGGAGCTTAATGTTTCACATTTAGGTGCTTTGCTATAATTAAAATAATTCTTGTACATGAAATGTAACTCCTGGTCATGATTTCTGCTCTGTATCTGTAGAGCATCCTGTAAAAAACCTAAAGTTTTTCTTTCTCTCTCTCTCATTACCTTAGGTTAATTTTAGGCTTGCTTCCTTTACATAAAAGGCATTACAGTACTGTCATTACAGAAAAGAGTGCAATGTTCTTCCTATTGTCATCGCTAGGCAATTAACCTTAGAGACATTTAAATCTAGTTGGGGAATTTTGCTTGAACAGGTGCTTTCATACCACCATCATGGCACAGCACTTCTGGCTACCATAGAAATATCTTTTGATTGCACAAGTCACTTTTTTCACAAAATTATTCCAGTTTTATATATAAAATTCAGCACTACCATGCTCTTGAGTTGTAAAAGAATATAATGGGCTCCAGGTTTTGCAATGGCTTCTCTATCCACCTGTAAATACTTGCACTAGTGTTCCTGCCACCACCTCAAGCAAATGTACAAACAGTAAATGCACTAAGTTGTTGACAATAGAAATCCAGTAGAAGTATCTAATTTGCTATGCAAGTCAATATATACATTTAGGACCAGATCAATTATTCTAACTTTTTGCATCTAATCTGAGGAGCACCATCACTTAACTCTCTAACAAATGGATAATAATAGGTAATTCCAGAAGATGAATCGGGCTTTAGATGGCTGGAATGAGCTGGCACCCACACAGGTGCCTCTGTAACACTGCCAGTTTTAAAAGGATTGTGGAGGACCATGCTCTTACATTAAGAACTTCGGCTAAACATCTTGAAAAGCTGCGGTAAATCCAAGCCTTCATGGCAAACTATAAAATGCTTGTGCCGACTGAAAATCATCTTACTCTTTGAGACCTACTGGAATCAAATAGAGACTTCAGCAGGAAATGGCCTATTAAGGGAAGCTGCTAGCCCTGTGGGTAATTCTACCCATATGGACTCGACGTTATTCAAGTTTTCTATATGCATTAGTATTGATGACATCAAAGCCCAAATAATACTTAACACTGACTTGGTTACCACATTCCGGTTCTTAATGCAGTGAAAGAAATAGCCTTAACTTTAGCCATCTAAGAATTAAAAATACTATTTAAAAATACTTGTATCACATTAAAAAGAATTTCAGGATAGTCAATTCACAAAGCTAATTTTACTTCACTGCTACAACCACCATAAAATGCTAAAATTAATATATTTAATATCTGATTACAAAATTTTGACTTCTTACTATAATTCTATCTGATTAAAAAACTTTAAATAACTGTCAAAATTATGTTTAGATTAACATGACATTCTTGCCACTAACACGTAAATTCCTCATCCAGAGAGGCCATCTTCTCTGGACACCTTTACCAACAAATCCACCCTTTTCTGCCAAGCCTTGACATGAAGGATAGCCGATTAGATTAGCTGAAATCTGTGAAGCCCCTTTCAGACTCATTTCTGAGCCTTCCATTTTCTGAAACCTTAATTTACATTTGAATAAAGGAGTTTCCCTTGTCTGCTTACTTTTTACTAGTATCAGTTAGTTAAATAAAAGATATTATCTCTCCCTACAAAGCCTGCCTTCTTTCTACCCTTCAACTACAACAGCTATACCATTATCACAACCCCTTCCCTCTCCCAGGACACTCCAGTCCCTCAGCCATGCAGCAGAGACGACCAGATTTCAATCTGCCTGTATCCAGCATTCCAAGATCCCCAAACTGATACAGTAGGTATCATGCCAAGGAGGCGCCTCTCATTGCCTAATAATCATCACATTGATGTGTGCTCCTCCTCCTACCAACATCAGGCCCCAGAACTGTATTTGTAAAGACCTGGATGCTGCTCTGACTAAAGTAGTGAACTTGCACACCAAGCTAACAAAGCCTTTAAAAAGTGCTTCATTTCCAGTGTATGCATATACATGTGGCATTCCTCTGCACTGACTGATTTTTAAAAGCCCAGTTTCTGACAGATGGAAGTCTTAAGCAGCTACATTCTTCTTATTTATGTGCAAAGATCCTCCGTGGAGATAGATAAAGATTCATTTGTTCTCCTGAAAAAAAGTCTTCTAAATAAGGAGTAGAAATGCATTGCAAACCTTCAACTTTTTTCAAGTTTAATTCATCTACTCATTATCCCAAAGATCTTCTCAAGCTGTTGACACAGAAAGGCATAGCACTTTAGTTTAGTACCACTTCATTTTCAAGAAGCATTATATGAATATTACCTGTGCAATAAACTGCAGCAGCTTGCAGAGTTCGGTCTGAATTCCCAAAAACACCCAAGTGATTTAAGGTGCCTTGACTTTATATTTCCAAAATTAAGAAACTGCAGGTTATTAGGGGTCCTTAACCTTAACAGCACCCATCTGCTATTTTGTCATGTGTAGCAGAAGCCTGCCCACATCTACTGCTTGTGTGGGTGTTCATCGCTTTGAAGATCTCTCCCTGGCTCTAGGTCAGGTACACAAAAACAGAGGATCCCATTTGTAAGTTGCTTTTTAAATGTGGACTCAGAGACTTGTTCAGGCGCAGTCAGTGGGGTTCAAAGCAGGATGGACAATACAATCGAAGGAGTCCTTGTTTAAATCTGTATGTGATGCAGCCAACACTCACTTTAACCAAGATCAGCTGAGGTCATGTTAACTTAGCATGTGCTGAGTTAAAAACTCGTATCTAAAAATAGTTACTATGAGTAAACGATAGTAGATATCAGTAGCGTCATGAAAACATGATAGTTAGCCTGGAGGTAAAGCTGATATGTTAATGAGTTGTAAAAGTGCCTGTTTAGTGAGAGAAGCTATTACTTCACTTACTAGGACTTTTTTTGGCTTGAGTAAGTTTAGCAATAAAATTTCCTTTCATTTTTGTCATCTACCTTTCCATGAGCTAGCTATATTATCTGCTTCAAGCTTCATTGTTAAACTTATTCTGAAGGCAATTTAAAAACTACTAGATATCATTTTTTCCAGCCACAGTTGCTATGGTTACATATGTGCCAATATACATCTGGATAAAAGGAGGAAAAACATCTGACCGTTTGCCTTTTAAAAAAGAGAGCATTATGTTCTGCAGCTGAAAGCATGACTGAAGATCGTTTCACCTGCTCTGCTTCAAGTCGGTGGAAGCAGAGCTGAACTCCATGCCACCTTCTCTCCATCTCCCATGGACCACTGACCAATGTGAAGATTGACCACCCCGCCTGCAAAAGCACCACTGCTACCTCTGTATGAGCCATCGTGCTCAGCAGGGCAGGCATGATGCCTGCATTGGCCAGGTACATGGGATGGACATCATGCCTCAGAGTGGTGCTTTGCACCCTCACACAAAGCACCTCAACCATCATTCCCCTTTCTGCTCCCTATCACATTTTCACGGCATGGTCTTCTGGTCTAAGGTGTATGCACTCTGTGTCATCTCCATTTTTGTTTTATTTGCAAATAAAGGAGGGGTTATTTCCCCTCCTTTCCTCACACTTCACTACCTTTGGTAATTGAGATTTGACCTTATGGTTATTGACTCAAACATGTTTCAGCTTTCAGAAACACACAAGCCAGGTCTAGCAAGTTATTGTTCAGTCCCAGGGTCACAAGTGAATAGCATTTTGTGCCAAAACCAGGCCAGTCAGATTGGCTATCATTTGGAGCAAGCAAGAAAAAAAAAATCTAAAGGGATTTTGTGGCATTGTTTCTTTACAGCTGTTGTGGTTTAACCGCAGTAGGAAGTTAAGCCCCACACAGCCACTTGTTCACTCCTCCCCAGTGGGATGGGGGAGAGAAGCAAAAGAGCAAATGGTAGATAACTTATGGGTTGAGATAAAGACAGTTTAATAAGAAAAAGAAAGAAAAGAAAAAAAAAAAGAAAAAAAAGTGATGCAAAAAAGCCCAATTGCTTATCACCAGCTAACCAATGCCCAGTCAGTCCCTGAGCAATGGCAGCCCTGAGAAACTTCCTCTGGAGATTTTACTGCTGAGCACCATGTCATATGTCAGGGAATATCCCTTTGGTCAGTTGGGGTCAGCTGTCCCAGCTGTGTCCCCTCCCAACTACTTGTGCACCCCCAGCCTACTTGCTGGTGGGGCGGTGTGAGAGGCAGAGAAGGCCTTGACGCTGTGTAAGCACTGCTCAGCAATAACTAAAACATCCCTGTGTTATCAACACTATTTGACATACAAATCTAGAACATAGCACCATACCAGCTAGTATGAAGAAAATTAACTCTATCCCAAGCCAAAACCAGTACAACAGCATTTTGCCACTTCTGTGTTCCCAAATATCATAGTAATTCAGGTCATTAGTCTTTATTTGAAGATTCATGTTTTTGTTAGAGTGGAGGAAAAGTAGTTATCTCTCAATTACATCTACTTTGCAAGATCAAATTCTGTAGCATTAGCACAAGGCATTGATCCTGGCACAAAGAGCTTAAGTGCCTGTGAATTGGTTTCAAATCTCCCAGGAGAGAAGGTGATCCCTCCACTTGTCTTGCAAAATTATAGGACATTTTTTCTTAAATGAGCATAGTTCTTACCAGAGCACAAACCAATCGTAAGTAGACTCTGACTTGAGTGGTTTCAGAGAAAAATGTTACAGTACTTTGTCCATCAAAATTATGGGAGCTGCTCCCTGTTGTATGCACAAGATGTAGCCCTAGACAAGCCTCAGAGCAGAGAAGCTCCACAAATAAACTGTTTCTTCCCATGAGCCAGAACCCATGGCAAAGCATACAACAGACCCTTACGAGCTGATCCAACCAGACTGAGCAAGAAAAATTCATTCTTACTAACAATTATAGTGACCAGGTAAATTGTGAATATGCATGTGCTACCTCTTTCTTACCATCAGCTGGAGTGAGGCAGTAAGAGGAACCAAACGTTGAAAAACTCTCTCCCTTGGGAAACTTCCACTCTACTTGTGTTTATGTTCTATTCCAGTGCCATGAAAATTAATATTAAAATTACACTATATTAACACATTTGCACAAAGCCTGAACAAGAAGGAGATAGTCATTACTGATATTAAGCTGCTGATATTTAAGTAATTGCTTTCCTTTATCAGCCTTATTATCAAATGATCTTGTTACTGCTAAAGAATTACCTATAATCACTTGCTCAGAGAGGATTTTAAGCCTGATCAGAAAAGAATCATTAAACATTAATTAAAATACTGCACGTGCACTCTGTATTTGGCTTGACAGTTTGCAGGAGCAGCCTGTTAAACAATTCCTGCTAAGTACAGAGATAAAGCAAGGTAGGTCTGTACTGAGTGCACAACTGGGAACTGGAAACATGACTTTAGTCCATTTATAAAGTTTTCTCATTAGGTTTCAATTCAGGAGCAATGCCACAATGGTATTTAAAGGATATTCAATCACTCATGACAGAAAAGCTAGACTGACATTGGACAAATAGTGTTTGATTATTACCAATCTATCATGTCAGTTAGCAGGAGGAAAAGATACATTTCAATTGATTCCAAAAGACCGCCATGACAAATGCGTTCCAGAAAGCTAGGCAGCAACAGATTTCAGATCCTGATTAATCTGGTATACACAAAATTGTATACCCTGGCCTTTTTTAAGCACACAACACACTCTTCAACAGAAAATTTGAGCAGCTACATGACCAAACACTGGATTGTTTTCTTTCCAGTCTTTTATTTGATTCTTGTGTTTGTAGGCTCAAGATGACCAGCACGTTAGTTGGTTCAGGTCTCCAAGATGTAGTTGCAACATTCATTAAAAATCTGGACTTCTACTCATTTTTTTATATTGTCACCATAAGCAAGAACTAAAACAGCATCTTTGAGAAAATTACCCAAAAAATTTGGGGACCTTAAAAGTTGGTTGGATTGCACAGGAGAAAGTAGTAAAATCAGCCAGGCTATGCTCCAAACATGGTGGAAATGGAATGTTACCCACTGGCAATGCATTGCACAATTTGCTACCTCCAGTTGCTCTGGGGGGTACCAGAGTCTATTGAGGGGTCTCCCTCAATAAGCAGACCTGTTTGTCAAAGAAACATCTCCACTGAGTTATTTTTCCATTGCTGTGGACGCTGGTAGTGAAACCTGGTGTGTAGTGTTCTCCAGAAACAGCATGCAGGTTTTCCCATGTCGTCTGTGCTCCCAGATTTCTTTGCCAAGTAAACACAAAAGAGCTATTGACCTTCCAAACATGAAGGAAACATGAAGTAAAAATAGTATTTTCAAATCCAACCCTCCCCAAGCAGAGAGTACTTATACAGAGGTTACCGGCATATATTATTCCTTACAAAGTGTCCCATTACAAGAGGGAAAGCCATGGAAGTAGGTTAGATTTATTTGTTATATTTTCTGGTGATTAAGACAAAGAATTGTCCTTGCAGGAATTCCTTTTTCTTTCCATGTGGGTAGGACGGCCAGACATTTTTCCAAGTCTTCTCCACTCAGGATACCACAGAGACACAGAATCTAATTTTTTTTTTCAAAAAGGGTCCCTTAAAAATACATTTTCAAGGGTGGAGAAAGGAGGGGACAAGGGAGAATTTCTTCTATACAGGCTATTGCCTGTCTAGTTAGAACCCTGTGTTGGGGAGATGGCTTTGAAGAAGCTTTGAAGAAGCCATAGAAGTCTTAGTCATGGAAGACTAAGTGCAAGAACCCATAAAAACCACAAGCTCCTTCATCATGCTCTTTTCACATTAACTCTGATGGTCAGGGCAAATCAACAGAAAGAGAAGAAGTGTTACCCCTTTTGCTAATGTGTCTAATGATTAACTAAGACTGTCTAGCACTGTGGAAACATTCCAACCATTAATGGGGAAAGTGTGAAATGTAATCTGCTGGCTTCTTCATTAGCTGAGGAACTTGAGAAAAGAATTAAGTTTAACAGTAATTGATGTGGGCTGATGTAGTGAAAAAACAGGAGAATTAATCCTATGGTTCAAAGTCATGTTCTCTGATGCACCGGTGCAATCATAGAAAAACATCTTTTGCCTTCACACTGGGAAAATGAACCAGAATATGAATCAATGCAAGGCAGTCTTTCTTTGGAATGATTGTACTTAGAGACCTTTTTGGCACGTCTACCACATTTCCTCCTTCTGGCAACTGGCAAGAAGCATAATACTGTTGGATGACTCCCAATAAACTGATCCATAACAAAGGCTTTGGGAGACTCCCTGAATTCCAGATGGGGCTCCTGAATTCTGTACCATAAAGCAAAAAGGAAAGCAGGAAACCAGCTTCCTTCCATACATGCCCACAGTTGCTGCTTTCTCACTGAGATTACGACTATGGCTGAATGTTTGAAAGTCTGATTTCAGATTTTTCTTAAGGTTGGTTTCTCAGTACAGACATCTTTATTTCCAGCTGTAATGGCAACAACTTCCAAAAGAAAAACATGCCCAGTTTGCCTCACAGTGACACTGAGCTACAAGGTTTAATCATGATTAGCTAACAGGATGCTGAACACAGTTTCTCCTGGTCTAGTAAGGCTATAAAATCACAATCAGAAGCACAGCAGCCATTTATTCTTCAGAATGAATTTTGCACTTCGATAAGCTTTTACTCATGTTTTCAGTGACACTGTTCATAAAGTGAGGGACTGCTCAGTGGGAGTAAAGGAAGCAGAAATGAGATTTGTGATTGGCACTGTCCTTGTAGTTATATCGACCACAGAAAGGCATCTCTCTCCGGTCGGGTCCTATGGGCTGTTCTGAACACATGTAAAAACAGAACTGCTGAACTAATTATTTCACATTTCTCATAAGAACAAAAAACAAATCTACTCTTAGGTCTGAAGTCTGGTGTGACAAGTTCCAGTCCATTTACTAAAACCCCTTGACATGGAATTCATAACCACTCTGACAGTGTTAGCTAAAAGTGTGCCATTATAATCTGTCGCTCAACATAACTATTACCCAAAAATGATGTTCCTGCATATTCACTTTGTGAAACATGGGCAGGCAGGGAAGGAAGGAGGGAGATGGGATAGGGCAGCATGGCACCTGAAGTG
>VYZW01003079.1:1908-34058 GCA_013401315.1 Balaeniceps rex | reverse complement strand
CCCTGCCGAGATCTTCTGCTTGGAAGCACGAACAGATTAGCAGGATCGTCTCATAGAGAAATGCCTTGCCTCCACCTCGTCTGCCATGCCAGGGCAAAGTGAGGAACAGATCCCCAGTCCAGGCCTCCAGTTGACTTTCTTCCCCCCATAAGCACGCTGACTCCTTGTAGATGGTCTGAAGGCTCACTCAATCGCTCCTGGGTGCCTTGCATGCATTACTCTTGTGTTCATTTGTTGAACTATTGTGAAGACGCTGAAATTTTATACAACACATCTAATATATATTTCATGCTGTGGTTATATGATTCCCAGTTCATCCAAATAGGATTCATGAGCCGTATCTGAAGAATAGAACTATTTTTAAAATGAGATGTCGTTTTCATGTTTCTGTCCCTGTTTTGTCAAAAAAAGGGATTTTTCTTTCAACCATCTTCTCTTGTAACCATGACCAAGAGTTTAAAGCTTCCCCTGCTCAGATTTCCGAGGACACATCTTACCCATAAAAGTTTAGGGTTTTGCCTATTATCTTCCAGTTGTGGGAATTTTCCACACTTGCATGCACCTTAGTCACATGAAAAGAACATATAGCAAATATTGCTGTCACTGCCTCAAGACCAAAACAATTAAGACCTAAACAAAACGAAGCTTGTCTTTAAAAAAAAAGAGGTGAAGGTATCCTTTAAACGTTCATGACCCAGGAGAAAAAGGAAGAGCACCATCAGCTAGATGCTGCACTTCAGTGCAGTTCTCCGTGTCTTAGTAAGAGACAGAAAACCTCTGACCTGCTGCTAACTAACTGATGGCGAATGGAAGAACCCAAAACAATCAGTATCTGACACAAGACTCATGAGAGCCAAGTTTCATTACAGAAGTTTAGCCAAAGTATTTCATCCCTATCGGGGTGGCTAGCCCTACCCAGTCACATTTCTCAGTTTCCCAAAAAAAGCTGTCCTCATGGAACACTTCAGGAAGCTGATTGTAATTAAAAGACTCCAAACTTGCTCTGCTGCTATTACTTGCTCTACTTGTGTCCCCTGAATGTACAAATCACATAGCGGTGCAATTGCTTCTTGCTACTGGAGCCTGTTGCAGGTTTCTACAATTAAACATGTGTAAAAGTACTTGCTTATCATCAGAAAGTAGATAAGATGTTTTAATGCCTCTTGTGAGATGGTCATCATTCACAGAGATGCATTTTGGGGTTTAAAATTAGATTCTTAAGCTTCAGATTTTGAAATAGACTTTTGAAAAGTTTAAGAAAACTTTGCTAGTCACCCATGCTCCAAATGCACCAGAAGTTACTGGACTGGAGCATAAAATATGTCAGGAAATTCTGTATCTATAGTATTCTAGATGCATAACCAGATAGTCATAATGTTCTCTGTAGCTCCCAAATTTCACAGGAATAGATGAGCAGCAACTCAGAGCTTCGTTAGTCTTACTGAAATCCTAGAAATACCACCCTTTTTCAACTGAGTTAATCTAGCCTCAGGCAAACTCAGAGCATACAGGGCTGTTTCAGTTTGCATATTTGCATAATCATTCTTCTTCCACTATAGACTCCCTGTGAGCTCATTTAAAACAGACCAGAGGTACCCAAAATAGTTTCATAGACCTCAAAACTCCCTGACATAAATTCAGATACTCCACAGATTAAGTTCAATGAAGTTTTCAAAGTTCATTAGCACCAAGAGTTGGATTTAATTCCATATATCTAGAATAAACCAAGTTCCAGTAACAAAAGGAATTGAATTTTTTTACATTCTGATTTAAATTGTCAAGAAACACAACCTGCTTCACCGAATTGTAATTGAGGCAGTAGATGGATAATTGTCAAATATTATGATACAGTATAGATTTAAAGGGTCTTCCTACATAAAGGTTGATATGTCTCTGAAAGTTAATTACCAGTATTTTGTGCAAACTGTCATGCAGTTTTCATAGCCAGGACCTGTCATGAATATATTGCTGACATTTAATTGCAGAACTCAGATAAGAGGAAACATGTATCAACACAACTGAATTATAAATGACAGTTACAAGTCCTGAAGTTGGTAATTTATGGGGTTTTTCTACACTTGATACCACTTTTTAGTGGACTTTACGCTTTCTGTAAGAATGTTTTTCTGTTTAACTTGGTTTTTTCCAAACATTTGTTTTTCCTTGTTATCATGATTTGATGCAGAAAGGGTGAACCTTTTCTTTTGGAAATCTTGGCTGCAGAAGTAGCATGGGTATTTTGGGGCTGCATTACTGGAGGAAGACAAATAATGCACACCTTCCCCTCTTCTTCCCACTCAAGAAGACCCCAGGATGAATCCATCAATTTTCAAAGACCTTTCTCCCACCCTGCTCATAAAATGTGAGGAAATTATCTCTTTTCAGGTCCTTCCTCTATTCTGCCCTGTTGACAAACCTGCCGGGAAGCAAGAATTTTAAATACCAGCTTTTGCAGCACCAGAGAATGTCTGGTAGGTCTCCAACCTGGGCATCAGATGAGGACAAGGCAGATGGGCCCAAGCCTTGCCCACAGCCAAAGAGAGCAGGCACAGGTCTAGGGCAGCAGCACAAGCGTGTCTGGAGGATGAAAGAAGGATGTGGGATAACCCTAGTACAAAAGGTTTTCTGCTATGGCTCAGCCTAGATGTTAAGGAGAAAAGTGCAAAAAATGAAGTGCTAGCCTTCCCCAGAAGTCTTTCCCAAAGACTTCACTGGACAGTTAATTTATATCTTCATGAAGATCTGTATGTGTGTAGACACATTCATCAATAGCTTAAGGAAACCACAAATACACAAGTATAACTGGAATAATGATGAAGTAAACAAAATTATAACATTAAGAAGGTTGTGGACATCTTCAGTAAAAGAATAAAAGGACACTGCAAAATGTTAAATTAACTAAATACATTCACAGACACTGACATGTTGTGCAATAGATTAACATCCATGAGAAATTACACGTAGTGGAATAGCTTAATAAGCAGGTTTGTTATAATGAAAAAAAAATAAAAGGAAAGTTGTTGGCAAAAAACTTCATAAGAAGTATCATTAACATTATAATTATGTAGGAATTTTTCTTTTTCATTATGCCAATTATTCTTATTATCCAGATTGCATTAAATGAAGAAATGAAAGCAGACATGGTCAGCCTAGTCTTCTAATCTAAAAGAATTAGTAAAGACTTATTTGACACCAGAATTAGGGGGTGCCATCTTTTTTTTCTAAGCCCAATTCCCTGAAATATTAGCAAATCATTTAACAGCCATTTAAGTCCTGAACAGTTAACAGATGGTCTTCTTAATGCACCACAATTCACAGAACTCGGAAAAAAAAAAAAAAGCCATAAACTATAAGGTACCAAAGCAAGAAAAGAGTGCAGGCATAACCAGGTTTTTTAGGTCCCTGTAATAGCAGGTTATTCATTAAGAGGTAAAATCTTATTCACCCTGGAAAATGAGCAAGTAACAAGGAAGTGTTCTCACTGGAAGAGAAAGTTCAAAAGAAGTGATGTTAGGAAACTATTTACATATAAAATTACAGTAGCTTTTTAAATTCTTTTAGTTGACAGAGTTTAAATTCGGTCTGTACAACTCACTGACAGTATGCTTTAGCATACATAAACATATACTTGTTCCTTGCCTCTCTGGAGATAAAGGTTCAAAAGAGCTGATATTAAAGAAACAATTCACAGTTTCAGAAAGCAGCTTTCAAAATGTTTGCAATGGAAATTACAGCACTGTTTCCAGAATTTGTATCTAATTGCTTTTCCAAAACCAAAACTCTCATACTTTCCACATCTGTCTTCTGAATGGACTATAATTTTCTTTTACAATTAAAAACAAAGGGGGAAAGACTATGAGAGTTTTAATTTCTTGGGACGGGGGGGGATGTACCTTCTGTGTGAGCCACAAGAAACAAATGTTATAGCTAACAGCAGTGAAAATAGTATTTCATGGTTTCCTGTGTTTTCAGAGCTTTGTATGGGGACATCAGGGACAGTAGGCTGCTTCATTTGTTTTTAAATTTCCACAGACTGCAGAATATTTGTGTACTTTCCCACC
The DNA here is from genome assembly GCA_013401315.1 of Balaeniceps rex. Classification (NCBI taxonomy): domain Eukaryota; kingdom Metazoa; phylum Chordata; class Aves; order Pelecaniformes; family Balaenicipitidae; genus Balaeniceps; species Balaeniceps rex. Next base: position 29,997 of record VYZW01003079.1, on the reverse strand, counting down.
ACTATAACACTCTGCCTTAAATAGTTAGCATGGTAAAATACCTTCAAGCTTTAAAATATTGAAGAAACTTGAATAACAGTTTTAGATTGCTCAACGCTATGCCCTTGAGACTGCTGTAGCCTTGTAGTGCCAATAGAAATGATCTTTTGACTTTTCTGGACTTTCGATCAGACCCTAAAAGTATAGTTTCAGTTCTGACTAATTGGCTCAGATGAAAGAAAATGGTGATAACCGTTGCCCAAAGTGTTGGACCCATATGCACTTCCATGAGGTCTAGATATTAGTGCAGAAACCCTGTACCCTCTGTGGCTCTGGCCTCTGACACCGCTTATTAGGAAGATTGTCATGTTCAACAGCACTGGCAAGCTCTAAGCAATAAGGCATTTCTGATGGGAATGAGGAGGAGAAATACTGAAGTTATGGCTACAGGCAAGTGCTATTTTATTACTCCATAAATACCTGAATTTTGGAGCCCCAGTCTGGAGCCATTCCCCTCCCAGGGAGTCTGTCCTTACTTGTCCATCACAGTTTGTAGGTGACTGCTGCTGTATTTACACTGGTGTGCACTGCAGCCCTACCGTGTCCCACGACCATTCTGGGACTTGCAGCTTCTTAGTTCTGCTCTGTTTGGGAAAAATACATCTGCTAAAATGTGAGAAAAGGCCAACAACAACAAAAAAAGAGAAGTTCTGCTAATAAGCATTATAGTCTCCATTTCACACAAGGGGAAACTAGGACAGAGAGATTTGTTTGCCTGAAATCACGGAAGAAGTCTATGCCAGAACCAAAAACTGGAACCAGAGTCCATGCTTTGACTGTAACCAACCTATCCTCAGGTAGGTATTACCCACATCCTACGGGGTGCCTTCAGTCACTAAAGAAATTACTTCTGATACCAGAGAAAACACATGGAGCAGTGATGGCACCATGTGAAAATCCTCAATCCAGTACCATCAGGGTGGATTTACCTTCTCCAGAAGATACATATTGCCCTGTGGCAGTGTTGGAGTGTGGATGCTAAGACAACACGCTCTTCCCAACATGGGGGGACCTGTGCGGGGGCAATGAGGTGGGCGCTTTCAGGGAGATGAGCAAGTGTGTCGGTAGGAACAAGAGGCAGCCCTGCCCTGCCAAGCACTCCACTGGAGAGCCACATCCCCCAGACAGGGAGGAAAGGAGGAGCAAGAGGCAGGAACCAGCTGGAGCTATTGAATGAATCTCCATAGGACATTCATGGAAGAAACGCAATTGGAAAAGGTAACCTCGCAGGTAGGAAGAATTTGGTAGTTAAGAAATGGGAACAGGTCCACACCCAACAGTTTATGCAAAGAATTTTAACAACCATTTGGAACAAACATTCCGAGTTTACATTTAAAGTTAAATTGGGAGAGACACCAAATAATAAGAAACAACTCAGACAGATAAAGAAGGTCTTAGAGTAGATATTTTAAATACCAACACAGCTAATAAATGCAAATGAAGTTCAGTGTAGATAAGCACAGAATTATGAGACTGAAAGCAAAGAATAAAAAGGAGGAACTATCTGCTTAGTGGCAATCAGCTGCACTGTAATGACCAAGGATGAGATCTGGGGAACTGTTGTGAAAGAAATCCCTAAAGCTTTCAGCCCACTGTGGAAATGATTGAAATAAACAAGAAGATAGGCTTTATTAAACCACCAGAGTATAATGTTCAGCTTCCACACCCTGCAAAGGGTAGGAGTGAAATGCACCAAAGTAAAAGGATTAAAACCAAAAAAGCAGCACTAACCTCATAGAATAAGATGGATTTTTGCCCTTGGCTTTTATCTGGAGTCTGAATCTTCTCGATCGCTCTGCTCCTTTGTTACTATAATGTTCTCTTTTATTATTTCTCTTCCTTTTATTATTTTTTAATCTTTCATATAAAATGAGAACTTAGCCAAGAAAGGACAACATCTCCTTCACAATCACTGTTATCTGTTGTTCAGGTCAGGCAGATTTTTAAAACATAAATCCAAATTCTACATTGGACACCTGCCTGGATTACCAGATGATGTCAGAATTATGTGCAGGAACAAAATTAAAAGCAGTATTACTGCAGTATAGCAACATTCAGAGGGGGTGTCAATAGAGCCTGGGATGTGGCAAGGAGGAAGCAGGTTGGACAGAAGGAGAGGAGGACTTGCACTGACAAAGGTCTGGCATGAAGGTAATACAAGAGCTATTTGCAGAGGAAACCTATCACTCCAGCAAGTCAGTTTGCCCAGCCATCTCTCACCACAGGCTTTCCAGTACTGACTGGGCAGCTCCTGGCAGCCATTGGCATCTTCTGGTACAACCTGATGCCCATTCATCCCCATCCCTCATCCTCACTCCTGACTCTAAGAACATGGCAGAACAGAAGAAGGGACATAGAGTGGTAGCCTGAAAGTTCATTTAGCTCAGACCTGATAAGGGGTTAAGCACAGAGCAAACACATAGCAATATTTTCCCAGGACTTTTTCGAGCCCCTACATAAAATGTTGTTGTTCGAACAGGACGCTTTTTTTCCTTTTAGTTTGTCAGGTTGTCTTTTAAACACATGTAAAATTTAGCACCCATGCAATCTTGTGGCAAGACATTTCATGGGTCTACCCAAAATAAGATCATTATTCTAGCTGAGGCTTTTCTAGTGATGAGCATAACAGGGGATAAAGTTTTCCTGCTTTTTTTTTTTTTATGGTTCCATATCCTGCCTCAAGAACATTCAGCTTGTGGTCCACAACAGCCTTAGATTTTTTCCACAGAACTGGTTCCCAGCCAGTTGTTCTTAATCCTGGTTTTGGCAGCAGTAAACTGCACTGAGCATGGAGTCCTGCCTTTGTCATTATCTTTTTTGGGTTTAGACTGTTTCTGCGTGTTGCCAACACCATTTAACCTGTCCTTCACATTGCTGCTTTCCCCTTCTCATTTTGTTTCAACTTTAAATTTAATAGGATATTTCCTATCCCTCAAGTAGGACATTAATGACAGCATTGACTTGTACCTGAACAAGAACAGACCCCTACAGATACAATTCCATTCTGTCAGTGAAGTATTGTCTGAGTACTTTTCTAATGTGTTTTGCATCTACCTTGCATTAATTTCATCCAGTCCGTAATTCCCAGTGTGCTTCCAAGAATGTTGTAAAGACAGACTCAGAAGCTTCACAAGCTTCAAGAGTTTTTTTCATTTTGTTTTGGTTTGGGTTGGGTTTTTTCCCCCAGTAGGTACTTGTATATAGTTCATCTACTCCTGTATTTTCCTACAGTTGTATTCAAGTTGACTGGCCTTCAGCAGCTCTTCCACCCATTTTATCCTTCATGAAAAGAGACACTACCTGACCTTCTCCCAGAACCTCACTCACACTCCCTGAGCTTTCAGAGATAACTTCCTATGGCTCCAGGATCATTTTGGGCTCTAAACATCCTAGTGCTAAACTTCCTACTGCCCAGCAGGAGGAACAAATTCAAAAGCTTGAACTTCAGATAACTATTCTCCACCTTCCCAAACTTAATTAGGATGTACCTGAACCTGCAACGAAAATGAAAAAGCAAAAGGCTTTAGGCACTCTGTTTCGATGTCATTTTTGGTCCACAGCTTTCCTGCTCTGTTGAGCAACAAACCAACCCTTTCCTTGGGCATCATCTCCTTTAGCAAGTATGGCTGAAGAATGAGTTCTTGCTGCTCCTTATGCCTCCTGCTAGTCAAGTCGATTCTTTTCATGCGGAAGAGTAACGAGCAACTAAAATGACAGTGACACAGCGCTGATGTGATCAGGGTTCAAACTGCTGAGCTACAGGTGCAGCTCCCTCATTGCCTGGTGATGTATTAAAAATGCCTCCTCTGGTCTATTCCTGCAGACAGCTGTTTTCAGATGGATTCCTGCATAATTGCACTTTCCAGGGCATATTGCTTCTCGTTCTGTTCTAATCCTTCTATTTTGGTCAGTCCAGTGCACGAAAGCTTAAATCGAACATTTTCAGGCTGTCACACAGGTTAAAAAACCTATTTACCACAAAATTAGACTCTCACTTGCAGGAGACGCCAAGCTCCTCCGGACTCAGCGGGGCTCCAGTCTTTATTAGGACCTCTGAAAACAGCCATGCTCTTAATCAGGAGCTCTCAAGGCTGGGTCTTTTTGTCTCAGCAAGGCTACTTTGTGCTCCTCTGCTGGTAAAATGGAGCCCAAAACCTGGGGTAAGTGCTGCATGGGCATTTCTAGAGGGCACAAAGCCTCCATAAACAACTCTAGCACTTTGCCTAGACCTTCCCAACACAGTAGTACAGTGCTTCTTTCTTTATCCCTTTGAGTCCTTGTGTATTTAGAGGGAGCTCCCAAAGGGCAGAGAAATGCCATAGTAAATTTTGCACCACCACCAAACCACCCAAATATCTGCAAAATGTGCCTGGCTCAGGGTCACCTGTGGCTCAGCAGCCCCAAGGGGAGCTGGCACATGTCAGAGCAAATCCAGAGGTGTGGGGGAGTGAGTGTTGCGGGGACCAGTATCCCATCTTTAGCACCTCTCAAGCACAGCTCTGCCTTTGGGTCATTGACTTTGTGACTTCCTTCACACTGAAAAAAAAAATGAAATAAGGAAATGGTGAAACATAAGCATTTGAAAACTACACATTTAATAGCCTCTCCTGGGCAGAATCAGCTGAACTCAGGTGCAAAACTGCTTTTTGCCAAACTGCATGAAAGCATCATAAGATCTCATTTTATCTCTGTTCTCTAAATTTATTGTAGTGGTGCCCTCTCATACTTCCACTCCAAAAAGCATTCCCATTATAAACCTCCTCCCTTTTTCAAAGATTTTAACTCATCTCCCTATGTGCATTATGCTGTAGCTTGGCATACAAAGTCCTTAGTCCACATGTGATTTTTTTTTTAAAGAGGCTAAAATGAGTTCTGCAGTTTTTGATTTACAGACACATAAAAACTATAAGATTTACACTTTAAAGAGCTAGGAAGGGTATCTGAAAAACAGAAATGATTGAAACTGGGAGGGAAATGAACTATCCCAGATTTTAATCCTGGAATCATCTATTTGAAAGGCAAAATATTTTTTCTCAGACCTCATCTTCTGGGCATCTACCCTTTTTAAATATAGCGAAGGCTAAATTGATTCCACCTGCAATAAAGGTGCTGGGGCGTAATATAGTAGGAACAGAGAATTTTGCCTGTGACACATGGTATGAGGAAAAAATTTTGGTATTTGCAGTTATGACTCAAGGAGTTACAAGGCATGACCGAAGGAACAAATATCATGTCACCAGACACAGACAACAATAAAATGGGATGCTAGCAAAGCTGGCACTGCATGCAAAAGGTAACAACTTCTGAGAAGTAAAGAACATGGTAGCTGACCCCTTAGAAATACAGCTGCTAACAAGCTGTCCACGCACCCACACAGGGCAGTTTGCTGCGTGCAGTCTGAGCCCAGTGTGGTGTTCCAGGTAGCCCCAATAAAGCCAAATCAATTTTGCTGAGAAGTAAAATCTGCTACACACCAGTAGCAGATTCAAGACACTCCAAAGGGGGCTGTAGGTGCCACAAAGCAAAGAAGGGTCCACCTCTGCTTTCTTGCATTATTGCCTGAGTCCACCCTCAACTGTTTAAACAAACAGGAATAAAAGTCTTAAAGAGTTAGTTTACTGCAAAAAGGAACAAGATGCAGCTGGTAAAGGACCTAAAAAGCAGTGTTCCTATGTTAGTTGTTGAAAACATCTTGCATAATTTTATAACCCACATGGTGTTTTCCATATTCAGCAAACAAAACCATCAGCGGCAGCATCTTTTATACCATCCTGCTGATAAGTTAGAGTGCATGGATAACACAGAAGACCTGCTGATCAGAGGTTCATGACCAGAATTGACCACTGGTCTCATTTACTGTCTCCCTCTTAAACAGCTAAGCATACAACACTGCACTCTGTATCTCATGCCTCAGCTCGGCAGAAGCTAGCAGAGCCTAAACTCTCCAGTGGGCTGAGTACGTATTTCGTTTGCTAGTCGGTGCCATCGTGCTTCTGCTGCTGCAAACCCAGTCTTGCTTCTGCTCTCCCTGTGCAACAACCCATGTACTCCTTGGTCCAGGCAGACATGCTGTTAGGAGACTGAGGCAACAGTTCAAAAAGTTGCATTAGCTCCTTGGCAGATACATTGCTGGTCTTTCCAAGTAGAAAACTTAATTGACTGGGTTTTCTGCTGCCTCGCAACAGAGGGAGCCCGTTTGCATGTGTTTAGCCTCCATGCACTTTGAAAGATATCCCAAGCGCTGAGATGCAAGGGGAAACGGAGGCTGTCTCACACCCAGTGTCACATCCTCTGAATCCCCTTGACTTTGCTCTTTTTCTCTCTCTTTCACCATAACACATGCATTGAAACAGTCTTTCAGCTATTTCAAGAGCCATGCCAAAATTTTGGTATTTTACTAAAGCTGTGTGCTGAGATATTGCTACCATAGACTTTGCCTCATGCTTGGAAGTGATCCGAACAAGAGAAAGTAGTAACTTCACACTTAAATTAGAAAAGTTCAAAAGTCAGATCACTGAAGGTATTTCAGTAGCAAACCAAAATGCGTCAAGACACTGTTTATGGCCTTATTAATTGTTTCTTGTAAATTGAGTAATAGAAGAGATAAAATAATGACTGCTTCATTGTGTTCCTTTTTGATACATTGCCTGAAAGACCTGACATATTTTAGAAGGACACTGTAATTGAATATTTTAAATTTCCCTTGGCATTATTTTACTATATATTCTAGAAAATATTTAGCTTATTGAGACATAAAAGAAGTGCACAAGGAGATGGAAAAATGGAAGTGACATCACAATTTTTTTTAAGGTGATTCATAAACCAACAGCTTGGTAACTGCTGACTGAGATATTTTGGTATGAACTTCAGAGTATTCAGTATGAAACTTACCCAATCTGTTCTGCAATGAGCAAGGAGCGTGGGAACAGGATATTAACAAAGGTGCAGCTTTCTGATAGTCCATGAAACCAATAACTTACTCTGCATTTAAAAAATGAACTGCATTTGCTCTTATGTTCCGGTTACATTTTCTCTTTAAATTTACATGTAAATGCCTTTTAGGTGCAGTATTCTCACTACCTATCTCCTGTTTTGTTTTTCTCACTTGATAGTGAGTAAAATGATCCCCCAATATATGCCTCAGTGGTAGGACCTGAGATTTAAGTGGGTTTTGTTTAAGACAATTCTAGAAAGGAAAGTGCCACGGTATTGCAGTGCAAAACAGTAGCCTTTATTTTGCAGCTTTGCTTTTCCAAAAATAAAAATCAAACCACCTGAAAACAGAATCGTTAAAAACTAAGTTAGGGAGCTCAGTATTTTTCTTCTGTGCTTGTTCCACTGAGCAAGCTCAGTTGTGAGCAGGCACTTTTCCTCCAGAGCAATGAATCCTACAATAACATACAAGTATAGAGCATTTACTTTCCCTCATAAATTGTCACACTTGAAAACATCCAAAAAGTGTTTCTATATTCTCTTTAATCAAAATCATTTCTATAAAAGCAGAATACAGGTTTAAAGAAGGCCTCAAATAATACATTACCATGACACTATAAAGCATGGTGTGTATGAGGTGTGCTACACCGATGTCACTACTGAGCTGGAGAGACCTGCAATGCAGTAAATGTTTCATAGGAAATGAAAGGCTAGGAAGGTTTTCATTTCCCTTACACGTACTCAAAGCATTTCATATTTCAACATACTTATATAAACATGTCCTTGTTTCAGGCTTTTAGAAAAAAAACAAGCACAGTTTACTACTAAATGACTACTATCTGCAAGTGGCAATTCCAGCTAGCAGCCTGTAATTTGTCAGGGACAGATAGCAGAATGCTGTTATACTGCACTTGGTTAATCCTAGCCCAGTTTATCTTGTGTACATGTCTGCGCAGCCCAGAGATGTAAGCGGTAACAAATCTCATGGCATACACGCACATGCTGTGCCTTGTTCATCAGATTTTATTGTATTTTTTTAAGCCCCATATAAAATGTTCTTCCAAGGTTTGCTAACTATAGAATGTACCTTTGAACTCCGGGACAACTGAAACTTAATGGGAACCTCAACTCTCATTCAGCTGTTTTGAGAGAGGTAATGAGAGAGGGAGAGAGATTTTTCTAAACAAATGAGTTTTCATATTGGAAATAGTCTACTTTATGTTTTAATGCATCATGGCGGAACATTAAAGTGTGCTGTGCAGGCTTTTAAAAGAGAGAATATTACCGTTTGTGGTTGGTCACCATCCACAGCCCATTATTTGAAGGAAAATATTATCCACTAATGGCAGCACACAGGAAATTGCTCCCTTGATAGAAATGGTTTACAGCAAGTAGGAAACAACTTTGGAATGGAGATTTGCTAATAGCTTTACCTTGTCTTTGCAACTTTTTATATTCTTCTTTGCCTTTACTGCAAAGTTGACTCCTTAATAGGATAGAGCCTTTATCGGAGAATATTAGTTATTCATGTAGCTTCTGTGAGCAGCGGAAATAAATCATTGCAAGTTGAAAATATTTCTCAAAGACCATAAAAAGCACCCCTTTTAAATTGCTCCATTAGGTACAATTATTTTATTTATTTATAGCTTTATATTTCTCAGTTAGTATCTTGTTCACTTGTCCTAGGGACAGGTTGTAATTTGTCTTTTCAAAATCACCCAGCCCAGTCTAAGGTTAAATTTAATTGGGAAAGCAACTGGTAATGATATAGTTCATCTTTAGTAAATATGAGGTAAGTGCAGTGTGCCCTGACTTTTACATTAGCAGGCAAATATGACACAGAATAGCATGGATCCAACATTAAATCTGGATGCTGCATCTTCCTTTCCACCAGCAGACATTGCAAAATGCAGAGGTTTCAGTAAAGCTATTTTTCAGAGTAAGATTTAACCGTGTAACTCTCTTACACACTACAGAACTTGCATTAATACATTTTTTCCGTATTGTCTTTCATCTGACAATCTCAAGAGGCTTTTGAGGTATTAAGGTATTAACCAAAAATGGTTAACATGCTACCAAATGAGATTTCTTTCTCTGCTCTTGATCCATTTAAGTTTCTGTTCCCNGGTACTTTTGCCTATGAGTTGTTCTCCAGCCCCTCCAAACTCCTGATCCAAACGTGGGGTTTTTTCCAAGCCAGCCATAGGAGTGTGTTCAAACGAGTGTTCCCTCTGACTCATTTTGAACTGCTAACACACATAATGACCTTCATAATGTGTTGATATTTGCAGAGAGTGAAGCCCTTTCTGATTTCCACCCCCAGTCCTTTTTCTCAGGAGTTTGGAGGGGCTGGAGAACAACTCATAGGCAAAAGTACCTGGTAGTTGGTTATATTGCGAGCCTCTTCTTCTGTCTGTCAGAGAGCAAGTAGTCAACATAGGAAGCGGAGGTCAAGGGAGACACCTGTTTACCCATAAAACTCATGGGAGCTGATGTGGGAATCTGTGCAAGTAGCAAGCTTTTTGTCTCTCTGGGTCCCCCAAGGAAAAAAAGAAATCTTGTTATTCACCCAGTAACATTAACAATATGCTTAATTCACACTCAGTTCATGGTCATTTAGATCAGAACATCCAATAGTTTGGGCAGATACCTATCATCCTCAGAAACCTGAGTTGCCAGCTTACATTCCAGCTGAGTATCTTCTCGACTATTCAGAAGAAATATTTGTAGGTTCAAGCCTTACAAATATCAGACCATGGCAGTCTTCATGCTTATATAAATTGACAAGTATTCTGCCAACTCTCTGTATAGCTACTTCATATGTTAGCCAACAGCACAAACAATAGCAGAGCTTGTCTCTTTTAGCTTGCAATAATGAAAAAACAAGCTAACTCACTTGAGCATCCCTCCTGGTCAGGAGCACATGCAGGCACAACCCTCCTCACATCGCAAGCCCATTTCTCCAGAAGGCAGTACTTGTAGTCAGTTCAAGGCTGAACCCAAACGGATCAGCTCTGCAGGGGGAGGAACAAGCTAATAACCCACCAGTGACAGGAGGAGCAAGATGCTGAGCCCTTCCAATAAATTCTCCCCACCTAGTAGGAACAGGCTGTTAGCTGTCTGCATAAGTTATCCCCACAATCCGTAAAATAAGGAGATTCTACCTGTCCAGCCTTCCCTTCCTGAATATATAGTAACAGTAGGACATAACTCAGCTGCTGCAGATTAAAACTGTAATTCAGATGCCCAAGTACTTTATAGGTGAATTAAACCTGTGTTTGAATTTTGTCTATTAAGCATTTCAGCTGAAAGGGAATGAGAAAGTTGCATAATTTATTATTTAATGTTTTCAATAGACCTCACTATCATACTCAAAAGCAAATAGTTTGCATGAGATGTATATGTGGACAGAAGTTATAAAAAGGCTATGCCAAAAGGTTTTATGGTGATGCAGATGCAATAAGAAGATTGCTATATAAACGTGCTTTCTGTGCGGTAGCTCATTTAAAGACTGGAGAATTCTTTGTTCATTATCACAAATGCATACAAGACAAGTTCAGGTTTTTTAATGACTATGGAGAGCATGCCTCAGTCAGGCTTCCAAATTTTGGTCCTAGTCTTTCCTTACCTCTCCTCACAGTATGACATTTGCCTATTTCCTAAGTAAATGTTAATTGCTTTAATATCACTCACAAAATACGAACCAAAACAACACACTCCTTTATGCTTTTCTTTGGAACACCATCATTGCAAGTTACCTGTCCCATCAGTTCTCATTTTCTATTAGCCCCCCACCAGGGGCTGTGCAATATAATAAAACCTCCTCAATTTTTCTTTTGAGATGGTCTTTCAAAATACTAAAATCACAGGACCCAGCTACTGTCACTACCCAAAACTTGAACAGGCATTTCAACCATTAAAAGTCAGGTATTAAACACCAGTGTTGCAACCCAGTAGCATTTCCACCTACTTTTTGCAGTGGTTACAGGCATCATTCCCTGCTCAAGATGTGATTACTGTCTCTCATACTGCCAAGCCCTTTAAAGAGACAGAACCATTATAGGTGCCAGCTCAATGCACTGTGCTAATAGAAAATCAAGCACACGTTCGGCTTCACAATGCCATGCAACTATAAAAGCATTTTTTTCTGTTATTTGACCCAGACATTCTTAACTACAAAACACTCCAATCTGTAACTCAAGACCCTGAGAAGGTCTCCTGTTTCAGGGACAAAAGGCAGAAGCTGATATCATCACAGCTGAATTAGTGGGTTGCTTCAACACTTTCTCTGTCATCAGGCACGTAACTTTACACATCAGCTGTTGCCAGCAGGCTTGTAGGAGGCCAACTTGCTTGATGTCTAGAGACAACAGCAATGACACACCAGCTGTTTGAGAGAGAAAGGAAACCAACAATCCTAACCTTGAGGGCCCAGTTCTGTATAGGGGCATTGGATGACTGGGAAGCCACAGGAAAACAGATACAAAATTCTGTAGACTCAAGTTCAATCGAGGGACCCTGTGGGATACCAGTGGTTTTCAATAGAAGCGATCATCAGATGGGATGGGGAAAATGCACAGATAATTGATTGAAGCAACAGTTATGCCCAGCTAACCCTCCAATTCTCAACTAATACTTACAGGAGATGTCAAGGGAGCAATAGAGCTACCAATAACGATTATATCACTTTTCATCCCATAAGATCTTTGGATGCTTTTCAGACTGCAGGATTGCTCATCCACTGCCGAATTACAGCTGGCTACAACAGCCATTTTGCAGCACTATACAACAGCTATTATGAAGGAAATGAAGAATAAATTTCTTCTATTGATCCAGCAATGGGAATCTTCAATAGACAGAATGTAATTGCCTGAGCAAGGTTGCAAAACAGCAGTAACTATGAGTATTAACAAAGCACAAACAAAGTTAGCAAAATTAGCCTTGAAACAGCCAAGAAATCTCTGTGAAAAGTTACAGAGGACACAGGGGCAATCAACAGCAAGCTTTAACATCACATCAGGGAGCAAGGAAGAAGGGAATCTCAGCTCTGCCCAACTATCCCACCCTCTTTCCCCCACAAATATAGTGTCCTTTCCAGCCAAAACCAGCACTCCCTATGGTCTTGTCACAGGAGTAAACAGTGACTGTATATGCAAATATAATTAACTTGGTCTGAAAAAACAGAGTGAGAAAGGAAGATAAAGAAGGCATCTTTCCAAAGCAGTCTCCCTTACACTGCCTGTGGGGAATTACACTACTTATGGCCTTTTTGGGTGGCAGTCCTCCCTTGTTCTCTGGCTCCAACAGAAGCCATGGCTTTGCTTGCAGAACAGCAATGCATCCCTTGAACACCCAGGACTGGCACTGCACAGTGTGTGCTTTGTTCCAAAACAAAGGATACAAAAGTAGCTCCTGGACACTCTAACTCTACTGCTTGAGAGGCCACGAAAAAAACAAGTGTGATACACTCAGCTATTTTTTGCTCAGATTCTGCAGTACACTTTTGTTGCCTCTAGTTTTTGCTCCTGCAGAGGACAGTTGCTTTCTTCTGGAATGAGGTTTTCATGTTTTCCCACAAAATATGGCTGCTTCAGAGCCCTAAGGAAAAGAGGATCAGCAAATCTCACCATCCACAAAACCAACATCATTTTCTGAATTTGCATGTTACCATGCAAAACTACTCTTTTCTGTATCAAAGACTGCCTGACACATACAGCGGAAGAGAGGAGCAAGGGTGGATCTAAAATTTACCTGTAAAAATAGTGAGCTCAAGACTCTGTCTTTTTCTTTTCCCTAGATTACCTCAGATCTTCCTGTCCTCTCTGATGTCTTCCTACCCTGTCATCAAACTACCCTTAGCAATGTTTTTCCAGAAATGTGTTGAATCTTTGCATTAATTCAGAACTTAAACACAAAGGACATGGGACTGGAAGGAGTTGATTGGTTTAGTTTTCATTTACTTTTAAGATTATCCAAAACATCTTCAGCTTCATACAAGTAAGGAATGTACCTTTTCACCCAACTGTCATATATCTGCAGGAGAAACAAAGGTAACTCAATACTGGCTCCTGGTAGTTAAGACCACACTTTGATTTGAGCCTTAGGCATCTGAAGGCAGTTTATTTGTTTGAATTGCAAACTCTTGAGAAATGTGCAAAGAAATATAAAGTCATTACAAATGACAAAACTCAGAAAAGGCATAAAAATCACTCCTTGACAAGGTCCAACAGTTTACCAACCATCCAGGGATAGACAGTAGTATGAATAGGAAGGTGCAGACCATCTTCCACTGGTGTGGAGGAGAGGGGGATGTTAGCCACTAGAGTCCTTTACAGCTTCCATGTATCATTTATATAACAAAATCCATCAGCCTTCAAAAAAAAGAAATTCATATAGAAGAGTCCATTTTGAAGAGACTTGTTGGACTGCTTGCTGTAATGAATATTACTGCTTGGAAGTTGGCATTTTCTACAGCTTGCAGCAAGTCAAATCAGCAGAGTCAATCTGAAAAAAAAGAAAAAAAAAACTTTCATCTCCTGTTTGTCAGGAAACTGGCTGTGTCTCTGGTACATTCAATCCATATTTTATAGAAGTTGTAATAGTCTGCAAACATTCCACTAAACATTAGTTGTCATGCTGTGGAACGATGCATTTAAACAACCTGATGACTTCATTGATTTAAATGGTCTTTGCATAAGACCCAGGCTTGCATCCTTGCCTAGTCTCTTATTTGCCAAAACCCAATCTAAAAACCATTAAGTCCTGTGAGGAGAGGATTATCATTAAGAGATTATTTTAATTCAATACCATTTAAGCTTAAAGTAATAGCTAATAACAGCAGTCAATGTTTAAAAGAATGTCTATAGTCCTTTGAAGATAGAAAGGGTTCTTTGGTATTTATACTGGAAAAGAGAGCTGATTTTGAGTAAACTATCTCTTTTTAGGGGAGGGAGAAGGAATAAAACAAACTACTGTGTGTCAGTCTGTAAATAAATAGCTTTTGTGCTACTTGAAAAGGCTCAGACAGCTAATAAGATTGACATCTGAACCAGAAGATTTCAAGTGTTTTGGTGCTATTAGGTACTAATCTATTTCTTTGAACGTTTTCATAAAAATGGCCATCTTCATCAGACAAGTAAAGTGGTAAAAATCAGGTCTCAGCAAGACAGCTTTTCAAGAGCTTGGCAAATTACAAAAAAGGACACACAATTAATTATGGCTTTGATTTAATTGACTTGGGTAAGCTACAAACTAGCTGTTCTAGTTTCATTTTTTTCCTCATAATTATACTCAGAGTTACTGTGCTTCAGTGATCAGAGGTGGATGAATCTCACAGGTGAACAGTTCTCCCATGCAACAGTTAAAGTCGCAAATGTGTTGATTCATTTCCACCCTAGAGACTGGAGGCTGCTGGGAGCTCGGAAGGGTAGAGGCAAACCAGACTGAGTTATACCACCAGTGTGAAGCTGCAGCACCTAAAACAAATGTTATTCCAGCACATATTAACAAGGGATTAATTCGTAAAATAGCATATGGGTTTTTTCAAGAAAGCCTGAGACTGCTGCCTTAATGAAGCAAATGTGCAGGACTCTTGCTTCAGTGCTCTGCTTTCAACACTGAGAGCAAGATTGAGCAGCAGGCAGTTCTACTGCGAACCTGTTACCTTTGTGTGGTCTCTAATTGAGTGTCAAATCAGTGAACAGCCCCAGTTTGACTTAGTGTTGTCAACCATCGTGGTAAAGTCACCTTCTGTGAGGCCCTTCTTTTGGCTTTGCTACGTGGCAAGGAGACGAATGCAGAGCTGCCTCTCTGTCCAGGTCGGGGGTGGGTGGGTGTGAGGCTGAGACCGGGCAAGGATGACTCGTGACTGAGTGTGTGAAATGCTCCACTGCTGCTCATGCCCTGAGTTGTTCTCTAGCAGCACTACTATGTTAAAAAACACAGACCCAAGTTAATTCTGGTTAGCCTCGAATAGCTATCTTCTTCCAGAGTCAGCTATGCCAGAAAAAACAGCAACCATCATAGCTGCTGATCACCCTTCTCCCTTGCTGGAGGTTACCATCCCTGCCAGTCTGTAACTGGAGAAATCTGCCCAAGCACTCTCATCTTGTTTCAAGCCAAGGCATGCGAATTAGCTCACATAACACCACAGGTGTTTTTTTCCTGAAGCGAATAAGAGTGAAAGCTTGCACAAAAGTCCCCATAGTCTGACCAACATGGAAAGTAACCTAATCCACCAGCTCAGCTAAAAGATATCTATGCACAGCCTACACTGCTGGTTTCTTACATCATCAACTTTTTGTTCCAGTGGACAGATCCTCCAGGTCTCAACCACATGATGCCACAAGACAGTTCGTACCAATAAGTTACCTGTCTCCAGATAATCTGGCCAGTTCTCCCCAAGTTTCACTGTGTTTCAGGAGTGCAGCTAAAAGTCAGCTAAAGAAGAGGAAGAAGAATAACATCAACAAGATGACGCCTCTCTGTCAGAGTCTTCCTGAAGTCAGCATGAATAGGCCAAGACAGAGGGACCTCAGGACATCAACAAATAGCCTCAGAAGTCAGATGCTGTTACGAAGCTCTCAGTTCTGCTGAGAAGTGTCTCTTGGGAGAAGTGTTTGCTTCTGGGGCAGCAAAGAAAGGAAAGAGATCCCGTTCAGAAGCTGGGAAGGAAGGAGATCCGTTGTTTTGTGCACTATCATGGATCACACAAATCTGCTATAAATTCTGCTCTTCAGTCCATGGGTGCCTGGCTGCCTGTGCTAAATGCTGTCTGAAGGCACGTTTGCTTTCAGGTGTGTGTTTGCTGAGGGTGACTTTCAGCAGATAAGTGCTATGAAAAATCCTCTTACCTGTGCTAACAACAAATGCCTTTCTGGATCATGGAATGAAATCAGGATGGGTAAAATGACATTGAAATTGCACAGAAAATGATAGCAATGAATCAGCAGGAAGACAAATGGTACTTCTGCAATTACATGTGCTACACAGAAAGCTCTCTGTCAACAACAACCGACCTCTTCAAGTTGTCATGCATAATATCTGATTGTATGATTCACCATATGTAGCACCGAAAGGAGAGAGTTGTCAAGCATCATTTCTTTATTATTATCATTTTCCATAGATTCAAACACTCTTTGAAGTGATCAGAGATTAATAAGTAGAAACAATTGGTCTGTTCCACCACTTTGCAAAGATTAACACAATCATGTCCTTGGCAAAACCTTGCCATGCAAAGCTCACATGAATGCTGCAGTAAGGAAGATGTTTAAAGGAGTCTGCCAGATCTTGGAGCAATCTACAGCTGCAGCCTCTGGGTGTCAAAACAAGAGTATAAGATGAGGCCTTATCCCATAAAAGTTGAGTCTGGTTTAATATATCTCAGGAAAGGATATGAAATCAACTGAAATTGGCAGTGTATTTAGCAAAAATTAGAAGAAAAAAGAAGTAGAACAGGCTCCAGTTTTTCTTTTGATACCTTCCTGCTGTTATCACTGATCACCTCAGAGACCATACCCACAACACTTCCATGAGCTGGAAAGTAAGGCTAAATAACATGCCAGTGCTTCTTTAGGAATTCTGCTGAAAAGAAAAAAAAAAAAATTAAAAAAAAGTCAACTTGATCATCCAAATCCCAGGCTAGCCTCCCAAGCACTGGAGTATCTTTCCACTGCCAAGTATTTATCAGACCACTTCACGATTCATTGCCTTTCCAAATAGCTTTTCACTGAGGAACAGTGAGTTGCAAAAGGCTTTGTAGATTGAGCTAGAAAGGTCTTCAGAAGGTGAGCCAGGAATGATTTCAGATACAGAAAGCAAAATGCTGTCTTGAAAGAGGTTAGAGAAACAGGTCCACATCACTTCAGTGATGCTGCAAAACTGATATGCTAAACATTTAGCCTCAAACATGAACTGAGGAGCCTCCATCCCCCCTCCTTGCCCCTGCAGCCTATTCCTTAGGTGCCATTTGAGGATTTTTCAGCTCTTTCATCTCTTACAACAGCTTCTCAGAGCTCTTCTACAATCCCAGGGCAGACTGTTATAAAAATAGAATTATGCCTGTTACAGATGTGACTTTTGATAAATTATCAGCACAACCCTTTATGTAGTCACCAACTGCATCATGAGAGTATCATATATGATATTGATTTCTTTTCCTCCCTATCCAATTAGACAACCAGACTTACTGACTCTGTGAACAGCGTACAAAACTCCTATGACCAAGAGCCATAAAAACAGATATGTCAGAAAGCCAAGGGGGAAGAAGGGTGCAGGTGACAAGGTTGGGCATAACAGCTGCTCAGACCCCAGGGCTCCATTGCAGGATGGGACTCAGCAAAATATCTGGCTGGATCCAAGGGTGCCCCAGCAACATTCAGTCAAACATCATCTAGTGACGGGATCCTGTAGTGACATGCTGCACGTGGCGCAGGAGTCACAGGCTGGCCACGTGGGAGTCATTGGTACCACTGTCAGACACCCTCATAGTGGTATTCATGGGTCTGTCCTGGTTGAGAGGAGGGAAGTTTGTGCCCCTACCATTGTCCTGACACAGTTAGAGCAGAACAACTTTCACACTCAGGCAAGATTTCATTTTGCTTATCTGACAAAAAAAAACTCCAGGGCAAAACCTTCTTAAGTGGATTTTGACAAAAAAAACCTACTTGCAGTTCAGCCACTAAGGACACCATGTTCCTTCTGTCTGAAACTGTCAGCAGTCCCCTGCTTGGCAGAACATTGACTCCAGTGCCATGGGGTTTGGGGGCTGCAGGGAGGAAAAAGGTAGATTCTAAACAAGTCCCATCAATAATGTCTTGCTGGGTAAAGTGCAAGAGGTTATTAGACCCAGGACCTTTCAACAAGACTTTCAGTTTTCTTCTTCTGAAATCCTGCAAACTGAGTTTTCAGATTCACTGAATATTTTCCCCAGTCTGACCATATAAAATATGATTGAGGGATAAACAGAGACCTGGATGCTTCACCTGAATACCTGTTTTCAAACAGCATATCCAGTGGTGTTCAGAAGGCAATGCCACATGAAACACTCCTCCACATTTTGCTTCAAGCTCTCTGTAGCCTACCAGCATTTTTCAAAAACAAGACAGCGCATCTGTGAAAAAACAGAAACTAAAAAGAGCTGCCAGTTCAGGGTCTTGAAGTCTAGTTACTGCTGTGCTAGAGGAAGAAGACCGCAAGCAAGGGGTCTAGTACCAGCAGAAGAATAAGGAGCAATAACTACACAGGTGCTTTTCTCATCCAGTGTGCTCATCTCAACTTGCCTTGGGGAGGGAGGGAAGGTGCCTGGCACAGGGGATGAACAATTGTTCAGTTGTTCTGAAAAGAGACTGCACAGAAATAAAGTTTAAAGTTCTCCTAGTTTTGGTGAACTGTTACTGACCTCTTTCACTGAGTTGATAAGGATCTGGGGTGTGGGGTTGGTTTTTTTTTCTTTTAAACCCTGATATGTCGCTTCCCAGACTAAACTCAAGTCTTTGCCAGAAATCAGCTGCTCCTTCTTCCTTGACTCACTGTCATCATTAGAAACAGTTTGATTTTAAAAAACAATTGCGAGAAAAGTGCTTTTATTTACAATTCCAAAATATTTTAATCTAGGTATTTCTTTAAGGTGGTCAGTTTTGAGCTCTTAAAAACAAGAGAATGAAACTTAACATAATGAAGCATTTGGTTTGTTTTTTTGAGATAGCTTAACTATCTTTAAAGCACACCAGGGTTAGAGAGGTATCAGACATACCTTGTGACTGTTGTGGAATTGGCTGAGAGGTGAAACCAGTAAAAACTGGGCTGCCAGCAAATTGGGAGGTGTCATCATCACCCCCAGAGGCAGGTCCTCTGCTGTGTCCCCCCTGCGGCACACACATGTTGAGAGCAGAGCTTCAGCTTTCTCCCAAGGGCATGGATTGATTTTACACAACTGACAGAAAAACATATAAGCATCTGTGAAAATAGCAAGTGTAGAGAAGATGTGTATTGTGAGTATGCTTGGATATCAAATACTGAAATGTTATATGGTGTTATAAAATATTTTAAAAAAAAACACAAAAAAACCAGAGAGATAAGACATCAACTTCTAAGTAGAACACCTCTTAAAACAATCTATTAGCAGCTGGGGAGGTATTCACATTCATTTCTTGATAAGAATATCTATTTGGAAACTCTCAGCCACTATTAAGATACATCATAGTTTGGTGCTGCTTTCTTCTAATCAGTATTTTTAGAGAGTGTTTTGGGGTTTGTGAATTTACTTGCACCCTAATCCAGAGATTTTCTTCATATTTCTTCACTTCTCTATCTCATGATTGGTTTTAGCAATTTATTCTGACAAAAAACAAATACATTCATGCTAAGAGGTTAAATACACATGCACTCTCCCAAGGAATTTCAATCTTGTTTATCAAAATGCATCTTTCATTTCTGCTTTTTCCTATTCCACAGCAGTAACCAGATGAGCTTTTGCTTGTTCATTTGCATCCACTCCTGTCTCCCTTTCAAAAAGCTCAAAAATATACTGCCAGCTAGGTGCACTGTATTTAATTATTACCTGACAGTTCATACAGGTCCCTTTCACATTTGAGGCTACACAGATAATGCTTTTGCTTTACACCATTAGCAAGCAGTAAGGTTGGGCAGCTCTTTCTTCTGATACCCACCCACATATTCCATCTGGATCTCTAAGCACTTCTGCAGTACAAGGTGTCATTATTTGCACTAATCATCTGCACCTTATTTCCATAGATAGTACATCTTGATGTGCAGCATCAAAGCAGCGTTGCATTCTGTTGAGATCAACAGTGCATTAAGTTCAGTCTCAAAAGATAGTGGAAGATTTCCCATATAACACATTAAGGTGGTATGTGTGTCGTGGTTTAGCCCCACTCGGCAACTAAGCACCACGCAGCCGCTCGCTCACCCTCCCCCTCCCCGGTGGGATGGGGGAGAGAATCAGAAGGGCAAGAGTAAGAAAACCCACGGGTTGAGATAAGAACAGTTTAATAATTGAAATAAAATAATAATAATAGTAATAATAATAATAATGATAATAATAATAATAATAATTGTAATGAAAAGGAGAACGAGAGAGACAAACAAAACCCAGGGAAAAGAAAACAAGTGATGCAACCGCTCACCACCTGCCGACCGACACCCAGCCAGTCCCCGAGCAGCGATCGCTGCCCCCCGGCTAACTCTCCTCGGTTTATATACTGAGCATGACGTCATATGGTATGGAATAGCCCTTTGGTCGATTTGGATCAACTATCTTGGGCTGTGCCCCCTCCCAACTTCTTGTGCACCTGGCAGAGCATGGGAAGCTGAAAAAGAAAGTCCTTGTCTAAGCATTACTTAGCAACAACTAAAACATCAGTGTGTTATCAGCATTCTTCTCATGCTAAATCCAAAACACAGCACTATGCCAGCTACTAGGAAGAAAAGTAACTCTAACTCAGCTGAAACCAGGACAATGTGTTAAACCAAAATGAAGAGTGAAAAAAAAAACCCACAAGTCTGTTGCAGATTTTCCATTCAGTTGTATGGTCTGTTTTGTCATACATGTGCCTTTCACTTTGTCAAAACAATGTCAAATTTGGAGTTAAACTCTAGAAACTGTAGAGGAGTCCCACGTGATGCCAAGCAGGCATTTGTCTGTGCATTTGCCCTGCCTAAAACTAGGGTCTAGGAAAAACCTCTGTGGATAGGAAGGCATTTCAGTTAAAATACAAAAGCCAGGTGAGCTGCATTTCCAAATTAAACACTGAGTTTCTTCTCTTCAAAATGGATATATCTCATGTCATTATCCTAAATTGTAAGAAAAGCAATTGCTGAAACAATCATCCCAAGCTCCTTCTCATGGGACAGAAGGGTTAGACTTTTCCTAGAGCACTTCCATACACTTTAAGACATTGCTGGGGCTTATTAAAGCCTCCATGTGTTAGAACTACATAAGGAATTTATCAGCTTCTGCATGCCCATTCAATAATGGCATGGTCTGCTGGCCTATTGACAACAACCTTCCAATAAGGTCTTGCCATGGCAGAGCTGACAGCAAGGGTTGGCTTATTTAACAGCATCTTAACATTAAAAAATATCTCTGAATCTTACAGAAACACTACAACATCCTGCCACAAGCTCAGTGAATTGTGACCCTGAGTTTCCTTGAATCGCTCTGAGATAAAATAATCTTTATTAAATATGAATTCAGAACAGAATTTAAAAAAAAAAAATAACTAGCTTTTGGAAGGAAGTTGCTGTATGTGCTTTATCAGAAACCACCCATGATTAGCAGTCCACTGGGCAAATGTTAAAATCAGGGTGCCCAGCAAGAACCGAAAGCATGTCGCCTTCATTTCCAGTCCCTGAAGTATATTTAAACCTGTATTTTCCCCTTTATTCTACAATTTGTTTAATCCCTTGCTACAGAGCATCATTTAAAACATGCTTTCTAACTTGCTGAGTTGTAGGGGGCCATTCCTACAGGTCCATTTTTGCACCCATAGTGCCATAAATAATGGTCTTCATTTACGGCCTTATTATCTTTCCCATTTTAGTATCTCTCAAAGTGACATTTTGCTGGGTGCTCCTGTGTCTGAGATGGAATAACAATACTCACAGGTACTGAACCACATTTATTAGAGAAACATTCCCTGGGTTATTGACTTACACTCTAACATGGTTCTCCTGTACATTTTCCTTGCAAATTTTAGAACTAATCATTTTACAGATGGTTTCAAAGCAGAGCAGTACATCTTCTCACATACTTGTCTTTCCTTTTGGAAGCATGCACATGCATTAGCAGGTTACACTCATGTTTTACTGCTCATAGATTGAATTACATTTATCACTTTGCAAGCAGAAACAGCATGACTGCCCTTCTACATGTGAAACATGCGATTCATCAATTTCTGGAGCTGTAACTACAGCTTTGCATTTATCATATGTCAGTTCTGGTTTACTGCAGTCCCCTGTGTGGGACAATGTAGTTTAAAACATTGCTATTACAGAGGAAAAAAAATAGAAACATTTCACATACAATGGTAACATTCATCAACTGCTCTTTGCAGAGCGATGTAGCACTATTCATCAGATACCAGTTTCCAATCTCTCTAGCAGTAACTTTTTTACTCTTATAGATGGCTCAGAGATCTAAGTACAGAATGACAAAAAGAATAGTTCAAACACAACCCATATAAACCTGCTACTTGTACTGAACTACAGCACCTTTTTTGCAATAGGAAGAAGCAATTTTTGATCCCTGAACTTTTTGTCTGAAGGCTCAGATCAGCTTCGTGACCCTTAAGAAAATTACTTTGACCCCAGAATTAAGAGCTTCACTCCCAATTTTGAATACCCCCATTTGAGTGAACAAGTCCTTATTGAGGCATCCTATTTCAGAAGCCTCTGAATCCTTCAAGCACTCAGCTTCATGTGGGCAGCCCCTGTTCAAGGGGACTGTCTGCTGACCTAATGAATGTATTACAAACCCAAACAAACCTTGGCACCTGCCGTTTGGTTTTCAGATTAAATAAAAGTGAGCATAAGTGACAAAAACCTCATCCCTATCTCAACTATTTAAGTTTATATCTGCAAACATGTAATACGTTTACCTAGTTCTGAAGCTCTTCCACCCACTTGCCCTTTTTTTTTGATTTGTGGCTGCGATCAGCACGAAGGCTCTGACAACTGGTTGGGTGTGCAGGACCAGTGTCTCTGGTTCCTGGTCAAACAAGCCTACTCTGTTGTCCAGGAAGTCAGAAGAAGGCTTTCTTCCCTTCTCTTCCAGAGGTGTTGCACATCCCTTCCAAATCCCAGATGGACAGTGGGAGAGAGGCTACAGAAACACACCTAGGATCATCTGCAAAATATTCAGCAAGCAAAATTTCAACAACCTGGAGCTTGTCACATCTCTAGACTTTAAGGAACAAAGTGTATTTTGACAGGAGGAGCAACAAAGTGATGGTTTTGCCTGCTGCCAGACCTGGAGGCACAGCAGCTGCCTGCCTGACACCGTGACAGATGCAGCAGTGCAGTCACCCACTCGCTCCTGCTCAAGGATCTTCTCTTAGTCCTTTGCACTAGAACAGACAGCTCTTGCCAGAAGAATAGCTTGTCTTTGGGTAGGAGGAACGTGGGGCGAAGAGGGTGGCAACTGTTACCACACCTCGTTCCTCCAACTGAAATACATTTTCAGCTGGCTGAGGGGAAAAGCAGAATTTGTTCTGTCGGATGACCACAGGAACACATCAGCACGACTGCAGGAACCAGCAGACTTAGACCTCTTATTGAAAATATATTCTCTGAGGCAAATAAAAGCTGAATGGCTTAAACAAAATGATGCCTTCTTATGACACTTAACCTTGAAGATTGTTTCTTTCTATCAGAGCTACTTTCATGCAGTTTAGACATGAATAGCAAAATCACAGACTCCTTAATCACAAAGGAGGTCCTATTTGTTTGTTGTTCTCTGTGTATAAAAATTGCTTTCAAAGATGTCTGAAATGAAAGTCTATAAAAGAAAATTTCTCAAAAAAAGCATTAGCTTCCACTATTGTGCAAAAACATGTTAGCAAAGTATAAATTATGTAATGATTTTATCTGGTCTTATCTGTTTTATCTATTCAGAAGTAAATTATTTTTAGATGAAACAGAGCACAGAAAAAGATAACCCCCAAGAACTCACATTTCCACCTCCTACAAAACTTGCTAGCATGAAAACAAAGCAAGGTCTTTCCAAAGTTTCTTATTAAGAAAATGTCACCATTTCTACCCATCAATTAGGACAGTCACTTGAAAAGTGGGAGTTCCACATTTGAGATCTTACTGTCAGTTAGGCAAAGCAGAGACTTCAGTTTGTCTTTCTCAAATCCTAGGTCTGGAAAGGAACTCAAAAAGTCAAGTGATCTAACCTCCTTTTCAAAGCATATACACTAGATCAGGTTGCTCATGGCCACGTCCAGTCTAGTTCTGAATGTGGTGTCTCCAAGAACAGAGACACCACAATGTCTCTGGGTAGCCTGTTACAGTGTTTGACCACCCTCATGGTGGAAAAAAATTCCTAATACCTATTTGGATTTTTCCTTGTTGCAGCTAGTCTCTGTTGCCTCTCATTCTTTCCCTGTGCACCTCAGAAACCATCATTAAAGTGTAAACATCACCCACTGCACTCCCTTCATCTGCTTACCACAAAAGGCAGGCAGGCTGATCAAGCACAATCTGCCCATGGTACATCCATGCTGGCTATTCCCAGTCACCTTCCTGTCCTCCAAGTGCTTGGACATGGCTTCCAGGAAGACGGGCTGTGTAATCTTCTTGGGGATAGAGGTTAGGCCAATAGGTCCCTGGATCCTCCTCCTTGACCTTCATTAAAATGGCCATGACATTGGCCTTTTTTTCTCTCCCCTGACTGCCGTGACCTTTCCAAGATGATAAAGAGGGATCTTGCTGTTGCATCAGCCAACCCTCAGCACCCTTGGATGCAGCCCACATGGTTCCACAGTCTTGTGTTTGCCCTGTTGACTTAAGCACTCAAACACAGTCTGCCTTTCTTCTAAGTCAAGTATCACCCTCCCAATCTCTACCACTAGACTCAGAGACCTGAAAGACCTCAGGACAAACCTTACCAGTAAAAACTAAAGCAAAAAAGGTATTGAGTATCTCAGCCTTTTGCATGTCCTTTGTTCTTAGGTGCCATGCCCTGCTGAGCCATGGCCTCACACTTTCCCTGGTCTTCCTTTTGTTGCCAGTGTACTTGTCTTGTTGCCCTTTGCTAGATCCAGGTCCATTCCAGTCATGCAAGCTGCCCCAGCACATTTCTATAATCCAAATGTTATCGTAAGTCTGCAACTGCACGTGGACTTCAAATTCCTTCTATTTTTTTCCTATGCCACATATGTACCTGCACAAACACTTGACTGATTGTCTGCCTTTATAGAAAATAAGCAAGCAAACTCTCCTCCTTTAATACTTCTTGTGAGAAGTTCTGTTTATCTATATACATATCAATGCTATCACAGTTCTTGGATAGCTAAAAACTGGAATAGTAAGTTAAAAACTTTCTTTTTGCCCATATACGGGTTTCATAATGTCAATAGCCAAACACTAGCTGTAACTCCCATGTCCATAGTCAGGAAATAGAACACGTAAAAAAGCAGATAAACTGGAGAGGGTGAAATGTTACAGGACAGACAGGAAGAGAGAAGGGATGTACAGCTGGGTATTCTTGGGGACTCTTCCCCAGTAGTGATCAGTATTCCCCAATACTGAGCACAGAGTTCAAATTATTTCAGTCTCAAGAATTCATTAGAGGCCAGAAAGATTTTGGCTATGGTGTCCAAGTGCCATGAACATGGAAAGCACACCTTACAGAAGGAATAGCTAATTTAATGGAATAGAAGAAGCCAAGTTCCAATGGAAGTTGAAGCCAAGTAAATTTAAGTTATACATAAGTTACAAGTTTTTAAAAAACTGTGGCAGTTGACTACTACAACGTATTTGTAAAGAAAAAGATGGAGTCTCCAGCTCTTCAATTCTCTTTGCTGGCAGTCTTTCTGGAAAGTATATTTTAACAGAACAGAAACAACTGGCTTCTGAAAAAAACATATCTTGTGGCCTCTTATACAAAAGGTTAGATGCGAACGTACCGATAGACCTGAATGTCTATAGACTGAAACCAGCATAAAGCATCCAGTTTCTTGGTTCTGCCTACACAGCAAACAAAATACTCAGCAAGCACCATAGCAAGTCAGAGGTGTCCCCAACAGCACCATGTTCAGTGTAGCTGCTAAGGCACTTTCTGCTGGAAAAGATTCATTTTCTTTTTACTTGCATTAATAAATTCAGACGAAGTTTTAGGCATACTGATGTGAATAAACCAATAATGCAATAGGGCAACAGCCTGTTTATATTTCTGTAGAATGACATTTATTGCATCTGTGAACTTTACAAACACTTTGGACCAGATGGCGACTGGTCTCCCTGATGGCACACGGGGGAAGGGGAGTCCTTAGAACTGAGCACAAAGGAAATCTCAGCAGTTCACAAGGTAACACTTCCACCGACAGTAGCTTTCCCAAAGCAACAGGGTTTTTTTCTGTTTGCCCTTTACATGGGGCTAAGTCTGGCTGGATACGAGCTCATCAAGAGGAACAGATGTGGCAACCTTGTCAAGATGGACAGAGCTGTCACCTGCTCCTTGCAGTCCCCTTCAGAGACTGGGGCCTTCTTCAACTGAACTTTTGAAGGTAGTTCAAGCCTATGTTGAAGTGTATCAATGTTTGGAGAAATCCTAAAGGGAGAACAAAGAAGGACAATGCTTTGGCAAGTAACTGTCCTTTTTTGTTCAGGTCTCTGATTATTTGCTCACATTCAGCAATCCTTTTTTAGCTTGTTTTTTTTTTGCTGCCTGAGTCAGCCCCTTTTAAACAGCTTGCTGTCCTGACCCCCCAAGCTGCAGATTTTTATATTGGTCTGGTACCCCACTGCAACAAGCAGAACTTCATGTCCACACTGCAGGCATGGAGCAAAGCCCAACCACTCCAGCCAAAGGCGCCTGGAAGCAGAGAGATCTTTCCCCTTCCCTCTTCCCTAAGATGACTCCTGTGTCCTGTTTGACTCTCACAAATAGGCTTTAAATTGTTTGCAGGCAAATGCTAATCTTCTGTCCACAAATGCACACTTCTGTCATCAGACTGCTGATACGCTCTTTCGGTTTTATGAAACGCAACTGTTCATGTCAGCAAAATCTACATGCCTCACCAGGCTCTTTACTGTTAATTCTCATCTATACCAAAGAAACAGGACAATCTTTGAGATACCTGATGAAGGTACTCTTCGAGCACTTTTCAATGCATACATAGCGCATACAGAACGCCACTGTTTGTGCATACCTCTGCAGTGCAGCATTTGAGAATGTACCTTCACATATTACCATATTGCAGGCAACAAATACAAGCTTAGTGTAAGAATGTGTCACTTTCACAATTATCCAATATATATGTTAGAAGGTCAACTCTGCAGACTCATCTGCATAGACCGCATAGCAAAAATGTTTGAAAGAAAGAGATTTAGAAATAAAACTCTGAATGCTACAGTTCTAGGAGAAGTAAAATTAAAAGCTACAAAATCATGCAGACTTCATTTTGGACTGGTTGAACTTACAAGCACAGTTGCTTCAGACATTTTTCCCAAGAGAATTGAAAGCCACTGGAGGAAAAAGCATTTGTGTGCATGCATATCTTGTGCATACACACAGACACATACATTATATTTATGTATGCACATGGTGCAGTTTCTCCTTTACACTGAATAAAGCATACAGGATCCTAAGAGCTACCAGTTAATTTGGTGGCTGTATTTTCAGATATAAAACACATCTGCCAAATGACAGAGAAATGGATTGATCACCACAGATTTTTTTTTTTTTTTTTCCCCCCCTTATTTGATGCTGATGTAATTTATATCAGAAGCAGAGCTGGAATGCCAACCTGGACCAGCAGCCAGCTGCGGCCCCATCGCATTAGCTCCCAGATTCTTCTGTTAGTTGTGTACATCTGTAGATCTATCAACCTGTCAGGCCCAACTTCTGAACCGCTTTAATGTGCTCCAAAGATAAACACTCCTATATTTAGGAAAGGAAATGAGAGGTTCTTTTGCTGATAAAAATATGATTTACAACAGGTGTTGGGACAGAACCTTTCCATTTAAGCATTTTTTTGTCCTCAATGAAATCAGAATGTCAGTGTAATTCTGTTTGTTAATTTTAGCTTGATTTACTAGGAATAATCCCCCTGAGCCAGTAGCTGACCTCCAAGCATTCCAGCTTCCTGTGGGATAACAAGGAATAATAAAGAAACATGCTACTGTAAAATAACCAAGGCTGGTGTGAAGTTTGTTCCTGTAGCAAGTACTCAGCAATGATCAAATAAATGTCCAGAGACCTTTTTCTAGCAGACAACTCAGCAACTTCAAACAGATTTCTTGAGCTAATTCACTCGTGGTATGGGCTGATAAAGCAGTATTAATCTCCTGCTTTAAATCAAGTTTCTGTCATAAGGCTCCATTAATCTCTCTCATGTTATCAAGTGTCTTAGTGGTAGGAAATTATATTTT
>VYZW01003077.1:278-13149 GCA_013401315.1 Balaeniceps rex | reverse complement strand
CCCATGCTGGCTGGGCCTGATCCCCTGGTTGACCTGCACATGCCTGTTGAGCACACTCAAGATGAACTGCTCCATACCCTTCCCGGGTACTGAGGTCAGGCTGACAAGCCTGTAGTTCCCTGGATCCTCCTTCCGTCCCTTCTTGTAGATGGGCGTCACATTGACAAGCCTCCAGTCGTCTGGGACCTCCCTAGTTAGCCAGGACTGCTGATAAATGATGGAGAGTGGCTTGGCAAGCTCCTCTGCCAGTTCCCTCAGTACTCTTGGGTGGATCCCATCCGGCCCCATAGACTTGTGAGTGTCCAGGTGGCGTAGCAGGTTGTTAACTGCTTGCTCCTGGATTATGGGGGGCGTTATTCTGCTCCCTGTCCCTGTCTTCCAGCTCAGGGGGCTGAATACCCTGGGGATGACTGGTCTGACTATTAAAGACTGAGGCAAAGGCGGCATTAAGTACGTCAGCCTTTTCCTCATTCTTGGTGGCAATGTTCCCCCCCACATCCATAGTCTGAGAGAGAGGAGAGAAAGCCTCTGGAGAAAGCTCCTCTACAAATCACATCCACAGCTCAAGATCTGATAATTCCACTGCACCTCCAGGGCTAGATCCCTTTTCAAAGCCAGAGGAAAAAATACACATCTAACAGTGCTAAAGTCAGAGACACATTTTGGCTTACCATATAGATTTAAAGTGCAATTTATTATTGTTAATACATACAAAAGACAAAAGAACTGCAAAAGTTCTTGAAGCTGAAAGAAAATGAACTAGAAGGGGAAAATAAACAGACAGACCAGGGAGAGACCGTGGGTGAAAACGCAGCAGTATTAGGGGAAAATGGTTTTCCCTGTTCAGTATGATAATGGCATAACTGTTTTAACTTGCTTATTTACCATTTATTAAGTAATACTGTATATTGCCATGTGGCTATGTCTACATTAGAAAGCAGTGAAAATATGTAGAGCAAAGCAGTCAGCACAGAGGACCCCACACCACACACAGCTGCAGGGTTCCTTCTGATGGTCCCACAGGACCAGTGCCAAGGAGTGTTTGCAGATCAGTAAGGGCAGTCCAAAACACCC
Organism: Balaeniceps rex; assembly: GCA_013401315.1. Taxonomy (NCBI): domain Eukaryota; kingdom Metazoa; phylum Chordata; class Aves; order Pelecaniformes; family Balaenicipitidae; genus Balaeniceps; species Balaeniceps rex. Next base: position 12,075 of record VYZW01003077.1, on the reverse strand, counting down.
TTTTCCAGTTCAGCTTCATATGACCTGCAGAAGTCACAGCTGGCACACTTTGTGTCAGGCAGAAGCTGGAGGAGAGAAAATGCCCTTCCTCGGGAAGTTGTACTGAGCATATACCACCAGAGGAACTTCAGGCCAGCAGAAAGACTTTTTGTAAACATCAAACAACTACTAGAAAACTTCTGGAAAGAATGGGAGGCCTTCCTAATTCAAGGAAATCTGCAAACAAGCCTTAGAGGTCATGCTGAGGGCTAAACTCTGCTGGCACCCAGAAGGGACCATTTAAGCCTGGAAGAGATCGAGAATGACTGTACTAGAGAGCAAGGCAGAAGAAATGACTCACATCCTTGCATGTGTATAGTAAGCAGGAAGCAGGATCTTTAAGTCTTTTCTTTGCTCTGTTTTGCCTAGAGGAAACAAAATTTTCTCTGGTGAAAAAATGGTTTGTTCGACTATTAGTTTGTCATGTAATCAAACAGACCCTTAGAGGTTTGGAGCCTTTTGATGGTCTTTAGGTTTGCTTGTTTCATGGACAACAAAATGGTGGGGAAGACCCATCTCAAGACTGCCCAAATACAAGTCTCCTTGTACTCATTACTGTAAAACAAGGGTCTACCTATTTCTTCTCCAGCTCAAAACACATCAGCTTCAATGGACTGAGAATGTTATAGCTATTTTTAACCTCAACTGTACAGCATGTAAAACTCAAAAATCCAGGTAAGTCTGTATATGGGATATACACTAATTCAAGGAATTTCAGAATTGGCTGAATTATTTTGTGTGCAGTTCTACAGTATTAGCCAGAAGGAAGCAGATGCAAAAAGAGGGCTTCCCAGAAGGTATTGTAAGAAACACAAAAGACTTTGAGATCTATGTGTGAATATATTCATATGACTGAGAGATGGTATTGTATGTCTACAAATAGATTGGGCATTTGACTGTGGATTCATAAATATACTTGCTACATGAAAAAGAACAAGTTACAAGAACTGATTACATATACAAACAGAATAAAACAATTATCTAGATAAATGAATGAAGGCTCAAACACTACAAGGATGCCCATGAATAAGATGTATTTTTTGTGTAGATTTAAGGCAACAAAACTAAAAACAAAGCATAAAAAAGAAGAAAGCCTGTTTAAACAGTCTCTGGTCCCTTGAGGAAACAAAAAATCCAGCTGGAATTTGTTAGACGGAAGAAAAGTTATCCTAGATGAAATACAGAAACTGACATAATAGAATTCTGTTTACTTATATAAAAGTGAGCTGCACTACTCAAACAAGACTATATTGTAGTTTCTATAAAACAAATTTACAGTAGCATAAGAAAACAATCCAGACAGATCCTTTCATCTCTTTTTTTTTCTTATTCAAAGTCTGAAGCAACAGATAACAACCTGAACTCTTCTTTGAAAGCCTTTAATTACAGAATCTATTGACCATGTTTCAAAGAAGCAGCATGGAAAACAGAGTTAGTATCATAATCTGCCAGGCATAATTGTCATTGTGCAATTCATAATGAATTCTTGTGCCTATATTTATTTATTTTATAAAGTTTGCTTTTCAAGAGTCAACAAATATTTAAGCAATCAAAACTTGAAATGTTCATTTATTACCTTACTAACATGATTAGTGGTAAGCTAGAACCAACTCTTGAAAACATGAAAAAAACTTCTAATAAATGTGAAGTGTATCTCAGCTCTTTTGCTGTCACTAGATGTAATTAGCATGGGATGCATTGATAATGCATCCTTATGCTGATATGTGAGCTTCTTGGGCTATTTCAGTTTTCTTGACTTTTTAAATTTTTATTAAAAATAGTTAAGTGAAAACATTTCAGTTATAGTGCCCAATTTTATTTTATTTCTCGTACAGAATTATCCAGGACATTAATGGTGTGTGTTTGTGTATATACATGTATGTGAGTATGAGATCAGCATCAAAAGATGAGAGGAAATATTAGTACGCTTTCCCCCACATAGGCATGAACTCTAAATGGCCAGGTATCACTCAAAATCATACTATATACATGACTGAAAAATATTTTGTATTTTTTTAAATCAGTTTAATGGTAGATATGAAGCGTGCCTGCAACCTTTTAAATTTTCTGTAGTTATGCTGAGGTCCCTAGGTAAATATCCCTTGTTTGTTCCTTTTCAGTGGTTAAATGGACTTTCCACTGGACTCTCAGAACAGCAAGAAAGTAAAGCAACGTTTTCTGAAAAGAATTTAACGATTCTTTGTGCTTTTCATTCCAAAGTCTGGAACAACCAGACAACATCTAAATTGCACTGAATGTGCAGCTGCAGCATGTCCCCAGTCCCCAGCTCTGATCGCTGACATCTGGGTCCCTTTCAGAGCTCAAAAAAAACTTTTCTTTCCTTAAGAAAACAGAGTTTGCAGAAGGATGGTACATAATTGTTTATTACTTTGACATGGAGTGGAAGTGAGGCTGATGTGAGCATCTGGCCTGGGAGGGGAGGATAAAGGATTTTATGCCCATAAAGAACCTGCAGAAGTTGAGAAACAAAGGACAAAGTCTGCATGTGGAAGAACAAGAAACAACAGGGAAGAGCAAAGTATAAGGATGGCTATTGCCATCCTTAATATTCATAATATTAATTATGTATTCAAAATACATTTGCTATGTGTAGCATAGTATATTTGTTATGTGCAACATATACCTTTGTTCCATTATCTAGAAGATATCTGAATATTTGTAACATATTAGCCTGTAGATCGAAACAGCAAATACCCTGCTGCTTTGACACTGTGCACAGACTATTTGACTATTTTTTTTATTTTGATTTCATCATCATTTCCCTATTCTGTCTGTGTGAACTTTATTTCAATTAAAGGCAGAGCACTCCCAAGAACAGAACAGACAATCATACATACTGGTTTATTTAAATAAAATCAGCCGATAAAAAAAAAATCCTGTATTAAAAAAGACAGAGATTGTCAGCCTGACTTTTTGGGGGGGGATAGGTGACATTTCTGGGTAGAAAGATATTTTTGTAAAACTGTATGATAAGGAACGTCATAGAGTCAGAATTAACCCAGCCTTGTAACAAATGTGGACAGTTTCTATACCTTTCTTTTGTTGTTAATGTTATCTAAAATTTCAAAGTAATTTTAAAACAAAGCTGTGAAAATTCTTTACAGCTATTGCCTCCATCTGCCTGCAGTATCTAGGATGAAACTGCCAAATCGGAGTATGCTCCCTTTGTAAACTGTCTGTGTTTACTTCATGACAGTTTACAAGAGACAGGTTTTAAAGTTTCATAACTTACAGGGTAATTTTAATTAATGTCACTGTAAGTTAGGGTAGTCATGCAGTATTGGTACTGAGATTATAATTATTATTTCTTTATTTATTTGTCACTGACATGCTGACTGCATGTATCTCTTACCAAACACACATGGCAAGTGTTTACCTTTCCCAAAAGACAGGTTGTCAGAGACTGAGCTCCTACCAATTTTACTCACCTTTAACACTATATTTACTCAGAAGGAGTCACAGTATTATCAAGGGATGTCTCATGGCAAAGATGCAGATTATAATGAAAAGCTATGGCAAGTGAGAAGCCTGCCTGGTCAATGAAAAATTGGACAGTCCTGCCTCATGCCTCTCCTGGTGGTGTTTTTCCTCTTCTTTGGGAGTGAGCCGTTTCCCTCTCCCTCCAAATGAGCTGCTCCCTGCCTCCATCTTTCTCTAATGCCCACGATCCCCCGATGGCTGTGCAAGCAGCTTGGGACCCCCCTGCAGTGGCAGGCATTACCCTTGCCGCTTCCAATGGGTGGCAGGGACTGGGCAACAGCTGACAGTAGGGGAAGGGGAGGGCAGCCCCTCTGCCTGGCTGCAGCACCCAAAGCTCTCACTGATGGGGGTGTTTGCCCCAAAGCTGATAATACTCTGCAGAAGTTATCAATGATATACTAAGATGACCATCAGCTGATGGCAGTGTGAGGCAGCATGCGAGATGTCCACCCTGTGGTGCCTAGGAACATGGGGGCTTTCTCATCAGCACCTGCATTGGCAGGGTCTGGGGAGCAGCAGGGGAACACACCGGGCTGGAGAGCTCACGTTGGCCTTGGAGGTGGGGTAAATGGAGCAACCTGACCTCTTCAGGGAAGGGATGGGGGCCTGTGACCCACATGTGAGGCCTCTGTGAGGCTGTGTGTGAGCGGAGGGAATGCACAACTCTGAGTATGTCTGTGGGATTAGAGCCTGGGGGGATTAGTCCTAGAAGGATACTTGAAAGTTGTGTTTACTAACATTTTTTAAGTGTTTTGTAGTGTGGTTTATCTGTTGTATTGCACATATTGATCTTGAAAGTACTGTTCACTGATTGCATGTTAATTATATGTTATTCATAAATCAAGAAATCAAGTTTTGATGTTGACTGGATTTAAAGCATGTGAACGGCATCTTTGTGAATAACTTGTCATTTCTGTGACCCTTTTCTCTCCTTCATGAAATCTTGCCTGCTTTATTGAAGTCATGCTAAAAGTCTCTTTGGCTGTCTTTCTCTATTTAAAACAATATGAGTTTCCTTCTAGTGTAAATGCCATCAAAAGTGCCTTTTGTGCAACTTGCAAATACAAGTTGCTTCTGAGAAAGCATACACGGCTATACAAGTGGATCTCTGTATCCACAGCTTCTAGAGGCAGCTAAGATATCCTGTCTAAGCAGCTGGTAGCTGAATCTCCTAGTAGACATCCTGTTCCTCCAAACGTTGTCTTCCTACTTTCAACATGCAGTTCCATCAGTCCCTGAGCTGATGGAAAAGAAACATGGAGAAAGGAGTATATGAGCTGAAGTTTGGAAATACCTTTCAGCAACATCTTGAGTTTCACACTCTTGCATGACCTGGTCACATAGTCACAAAAACATCTCATTATCAGAGACCTGAATTCCTCCACCTTAAAAAGAATAAAAAGTAAATAATTTCTTCTTGTGGGTGAGACCAGTACATGGCCACATGGGCAATTTTATATGCAATTTGATAAAACTAGTCTGAAAGTAAACTTTGCCATGTAGTTCTGTAAAAAAGGACATCCACACTTGTTCCAAATACACATCTAGCACTTAAAAAGAAGTTCTTTTTACATTCAGTGATCTGAAAATTTCTCACTAGCTCTCTTTCCGATTGTACTCCTAGGCTAATGTTGCTTCTAAGCCAGTCATTTTCACTTAAAGCACAGTCAAAAGCTATTATCATATGTATGCATAGACCACAATTCTCAGATTCCCAGACCTTGACAAAAACATTTTCTTCCTAAAACAAGACTGTGGACTATTATCAGTGAGGTTTTTGCCTGTGACAAATTTCAGCTGCCAGACCATGACAGTTCCAGGAAATCATGCATAGCTTTAAATATTGGGTTATTTCTTTTATTTATCCTTTTTTATTATGAATCATATGTGTTGAAATTCCCAGGGAAAAAAACGTAGGAAATTTCAGCCCCATTAACTGTAGCCCTCCACAAGGTTAAAAATATCTGAGGAGAGGTTTTAATGCCAAGCTTTGCCAACACTGTTATGTCAGTTAAGAAAAACCCATGGAATATGTACATGTAGCACATAATCCTTGTTCTTTTTCTGGGATAATTTATCTCAATTTCTGGGAACAGTCTACACTAACAAAAGCATAGTTTTGTTAATGTGATCTACAACTGATAATGTTACATGACACTTTATCACCAATGGTGTATTAACTGGAGACTATAACCTGAACATAATGAACACAGCATAACTCCACTACCACGTTGTAATCTCTAGAAAGGAGTTTACTTGCTTCTCTGCAAGCATTGAGTATCTTGTGAAATTCATCTCTATGCAATGGCAAAGCCCACATTTTATTTAACCTTTCCCTCTTATTTGCCCTCGTTAACAGGTTGCTTGGTTTTAATACTAAGTGAAGTTACTTAATCCACTCAAATATTTCCAATAGATTCTCCTTCCAAGCAGCACTATGGACAATTACACCTCCTAGGAAGGCAGGTACTTATTGTTAGAACAATGTCTGTTGTCACTGGAGCACGAAATAGTCTAAGTGGCTCATCAATTGGCGTGGGTTCATAAAGATTTTAAATGCAGTGTACTTCTTTAACTTTTATGTTGAAGAATTTTGCCATTGTCTAACATCTGAGATAAACTAATTTCAATAAACTCACTGATACACTGGATAAGCTTAGAGTCAAATCTCATTTCTCTCTGTCTTTGTTTGTTTGGATGTCTGATGGGGTTTTTTTTGTTTGTTATGTTTTCATTTTCCAGGTCCTTTACACTTTTTCTGGGTATTCTCATCTCAGAGAACAATCTTTCATTGGTAAAACATATCTAGCATTTTTTTTCTAGTCGTCTGATCTTCCCCTCCCTTCTTTTATAGAAGGCTTTGGATCTTTTCACCATAAAGGAGTCAGTGGTGAAAAGTCACTAGATGCCCAGTGATGGTATGGCTGTTTCATGATCTTAGACAAAATTTGCTCCTGCTCAATTACCATATTCCAGACACCTCATCCTGAGCAAATTACTACCTATAACTAGTAATAATAATGCTCTTGGTATCCAGACGTACTTCATGAAGGGAAGTCATTCGTTACCAAAAAACATTAGTACTCCAGTTTCACCCCAAGGGCCTACTCCTGCTTAGGCTATCTAAGAAAAAATATGTTTCCTAATAATAGTGAAATAAGGGATGACTGCTCCTTTTTTTGCTGCTAGAGGTTTTAAATGTTATTTTAGCGGCCTTGAATACATTGGGCTTCCGTCTTCCCTTGTGCATTGGGCAGGTCATTCTGGCTTGCTAGAAAAATAGATGACAGCAAGATGTCATAACAATATCTTTCCTGGTTTTTTTTTTTCAATGCTGAATTATAGAAACTTATGTTCTTACCCATGAAAGTACAGCAGTTACCATTACATATTATTTAGAAAGTAAAAGCCTAACAGTAGAAGGTTTTTGGAAACTAGTGCAGACGTATAACAGATCACAACAGAGAAAGACTGCTGCAAGGTATGCACTTTTGTCTTTGTAGAATATATGAGAAAGGAAACAATGGTAATCAGATAGGATAAAGTATATTTTAGACTAAGTGACAGAAAATGATGCTTTGCACTGGATTTTCCAGGGCATGTTATTCCTTCCAGAGGCTGTGGTCTAACCTGGAGGATTGATGTGTTATTATAATTACAGCCCATGAGAAACGGTTTCAAGCTTGCAATCTAGTTTGCTTTGTGTTTGTTATTTTGCAGCTTTAATTTTCAGGGCTGTGTGTTTCCAGTGACTGTTACACTTAGCATAAATTACATAGGTGGAAGAGAGACACACTGGCAGTGCTCCGTGAAGAGTAATTTGCCTGGTATGGGCTCACAATGCATTATTGTACAATGCTATAATTAATCAAGCGCCTTTTGGCAAGTTAGTGTCAGCTGCAGAGAAAAAGTCTTCAGTCAAATCATGACTCACTAGTCTTCATTAGCTGTATAAAAACCTTTAAAATTGCAGGGGCAGACTGACATTACTTAAACAACATAGCTTCTACCCCTGTGTGTACCTACTCAGTTCAGAAGACCTATTCACTTCCAGAAATAAGTACTTTGCAGCGTTAGCAAAAGATTCATAATCTGGTCCCTTAACTCTTAGCTTTTTGTTCTGAAATGCATGGTTGCTCATAAATTGCAAATTTTACTCCTCTAGTTCAAAATATTTAAGTGTTTATTGGTGCAGAACTGTAAATTACTGACAGATGTAATTATTAGAAATATACCTCTTATTTACAAGAAAAATGCTTGCATGAATCATCCACAATTTAAATACTGCACAGTGTACAGTAATATTTACTGAAGTCTGACTTCAGTTTAGTATACTACAGATTATATCTGGCCTGGTGTACATTCCTCCACAGCAAACCAGGGAGGGATATTGTCAGCAGATATGTAGCTGTGAAAATCACTCAACACCATATCATGAATTCCCCTGAAATGAAGGCAACAGAATTGTGAGTGCAAACAGATTCTACCCTTGCGATAGCCAACACATCCGAAAGAAATGCACAGGAAAAAAAATCTGTATCAGAAAAATGACTGCTACTGCATCCTTCTTTACTTAGTCAGACAGAAGCAACAATCACACTGCAACTCTGAGAGTCACAGCTTAGTCTTTTCTCTCTCTTTGATTTTGGATGCTTTCATTTTCTCATACACAAATAAAAGCACCTTGAGGGGATCCAATAGCCATACTAAGGCCTCTTCATGAGAAGAAGTGTTCAAGATTCTGAAAACATGGTCTTTTGAGGAATATTAAATTGGATCTCAAGAACAGACATGTATGAAATCAGAAGATACTTTCAAAAACTTTTATCGGTAATTTTGTCTGGTTACCAGTTAATCACTAGAAGAATGTCTCATTCTTGCTTTCCGAGTGTGCTCTAAAAAGGCAAAGAAAAAAAATGAAAAGCAGTGTACTGTGTGAAGAGGAAAATAAGAGAATAAAATCACAGTGAGCTGAATGTGTCTATTATTTGTGTTGTCTAATTTTCCTGCATATATCCGTGATGGCACTCTCATTTTAATGAGCTTCATATTCTCTGTCTGATCATATATACAGAGTCATCGACAGGATTTTTCCGGTGCAGTATATGGGTTACTTGCAAGAATTATAAAGAATGGCACTCAGGTCACCTGTGGGGTAGGATCCCGGAATGACCAGGACAGAAGGAAGTCTCCAGTACTTCGCCTAAGGAAAGACAAGTTGTAACCTAGAATTGCGTTTCCACATTCACTTCAGACTCGCCTAGTGCCAGCAGTGTGCCCAGGTGCCAAGAAGGCCAATAGCAACCTGGCTTGTATCAGGAATAGTGTGGCCAGCAGGTCTAGGGAAGTGATCATGCCCCTGTACTCGGCACTGGTGAGGCCGCACACAGAATACTGCGTTCAGTTTTGGGCCCTCAGTACAAGAAGGACATTGAGTTTCCGGAGTGTGTCCAGAGAAGGGCAACAAAGCTGGAGAAGGGTCTGGAGAACAAGTCTTGTGAGGAGCAGCTGAGGGACCTGGGGTTGTTTAGCCTGGAGAAGAGGAGGCTGAGGGGAGACCTTATCGCTCTCTACAACTACCTGAGAGGAGGTTGTAGTGAGGTGGGTGTTGATCTCTTCTCCCAAGTAACAAGCGATATGATGAGAAGAAACGGCCTCAAGTTTTGCCAGGAGAGGTTTAGATTGGATATTAGGAAAAATTTCTTCACTGAAAGAGTGGTCAAGCATTGGAACAGGCTGCCCAGAGAGGTGGTGGAGTCACCATCCCTGGAGGTATTCAAAAAAAGTGTAAACGTGGCACTTTGGGACATGTATAGTAGGCATGGTGGTGTTGGGTTGACAGTTGGACTAGATAATGCTAAAGGTCTTTTCCAACCTTAATGATTCTATGATTCTATGGGTGAATATGTATGAAAGTGCCCAGGAGCTTCCCTTAGTGTCTTTGGGGATGTGATGTTGCAGCTCAATGACACCAGGACAGCTATGAAAGCTCTGGCTGCACTAAAGATGACTGAGCATGTTTTAACAGGATTTTTACATAAATATTTCAGTGAAACAGTTCCACTCACCCATTCTAATAACAACAACATCAGAAGGATTTACGCAAAAAAGAGCTGAACATTATAATGCAATTCATAAATACTGTACAAAGCCATTTTCTGAAGTACCACTTTCTGTAAATAAAAAAGTAACCCAGGTGTATCCTGAAAAGCTAAACACCAGAGGTCAACTAAAAGGAACCCAAATTTAATTCCTTTATTACATGCTTTTGAGACAGTTGTCTAGATCAAAGTTTTCATGCCTGCAGTGGCAATGCTGCAGTTTTATGAACTCTCAACACCAACAGTTGGTGAAGAGGTAAAGGAAGAATTTAGTGAAAGAAAAAAAGGGGTTGAGGGAGGAAACAGCATTAGTATTCCTAAAGCATCACAGTCAACTAGTCAAGAGAGAGCCCTCCAGAGATCACGACCTTGGTATATTTATTTTCTGCAACTTTATACATTGCAAATTGAGGTAGAACAGAATTAAATACTAGGGAAAGACAGGTTAGCAAAAAGGGCATAGGCCATCACTGACAAAAAATATCTAGAACATTTTCAACTACTCTTCTTCTTCCCGTTTCTGAGAAGAGAATGTATTTTAATTTCTGTATTCAATTTACAGTCTGGACAGCATATTAATGGGCATTTTTTCTCTTGTCGCTTTTGTAATATTGAATACTTTTCTGAGATTTTTGCATCAGCCGACAACAATGGTGTGTATCTATACAGGGCAGTGAAGCAACTGATGTAGACATTTTCATGACGTAACATCTGTACTCTTCTTCATTTTACTAACCATTTGCTTGTCTCTCTTTTGTTCTTTTTTTTAACTTGTCCTGACAACACATGGTGTCTCACTTTCTTTGTACTTTTTGTTGGATGACTAAATCCAGATAGAGGGCTGTGGCATAATGTCAGTGTGAATTCCAGAGTATAATTAGAAAATAGATTGTTCACTTTTTTCATAGAGAAAAATCTACAGGAGGAAAGAGAAGGGAATTACAAAATTTCAGGAGAGGAACTGTGTTTGCATACAAGTTATAGAGGTGTGATTTCATATGCAAGAGTTAAAATCTTTTAAAAAACTTCAAACAATTAATGAACTAATGGAAGGAAGCTGCATTATGACCTATATTCTTCAATATGAGGGTGGATGGCCCATCCCTGGAAGTGTTCAAGGCCAGGTTGGATGGGGCTTTGAGCAACCTGGTCTAGTGGAAGGAGTCCCTGTCCATGGCAGGGGGGTTGGAACTAGATGACCTTTAAGGTCCCTTCCAACCCAAACCATTCTATGATTCTATGTTTCTATGATATAAACAATCTGATGTAATGTAACCAATGATGTAAAATTATCTATGAGTTGTGGTGGGTTTTTTATTTTTTCTGTGTATAGAGGGTTTGTTCTATATAAAAAGCACATCACAAATATCTTGTAGTATCTGGATGTATGTAGTAGTTTTTGACATTTCTGATGTCAAAAATTAAAAACTATGGCAATCGCGGGAATTTTGTCCATGATCCTGTGATTCTGTGAGCAAATCTTTTGGAGGTCTTCGGCTTCTTGCAAATACATGTCTAGCTTTTCTGACTGTGAGGGGTTTTGTTTTTCCACCATAAGATAGAGGTAATGAGTATATGCTCATCTCACAACTGTTGTAGATTAATCGATGTATACTCGACTTGGAAAGTCTGACAGATTTAGTATTACGTTCACCTCACAACCCGAGGCTGAGAGAATCACATTTTTTCAAAATACCCACTTTATGGTACATTACTACTATGTGACACATGACATCATTGCTGAAACATTTGCAATTCTGCCCTGAAGTTTTCCAGTACGTTGATGACTTCTAAGTTCTTTCACTGGGGGTGTTAGTAAAATGATCCTGACAATTCTCCAATTCCCTCAGGAGCTTGCAGGGTTCATTGACAGGGCTTTAAACTACAGGTGAAGGGGGAGGGGGAATGTATCAAGCTTGCCTGTGACAAGCCGTGGGATGATATGCAATGCTTAGAGGGACAGGATGCTAGCACGACCCTTCAACCTGTTGCCCAGAGGCATGCTGGGGACACTGCAGCACAACTGATGTCTTGCAGAGATGAGCTAGGGACTCCTGAGCTAACAAGGAAACTTCCGCAAAACACCTCAAGGGAAACAAAGGGTGTTCTGCTGCAAAGGTGACACAGCCAACAGCCCAGATGAAATGCCTCTACAC
>VYZW01003075.1:20660-39289 GCA_013401315.1 Balaeniceps rex | reverse complement strand
TTGCCAAACTTGAAAATGGCATTTCAATTCTAAAACACAGTCATTTATAACTTTCTCAAAAAAACATTACCTTTGGGGCTCAAATTTTTCATGCTTGGTCTCAGTCCAAGACTGAATTGGTTTTAGAAACTTTCTTAAAAATCAATCCAGCTGTTTGTATTTTTTTTCAAAGTTATCCAATCAGGAGGAGGGAAAAAGTGATTTTTATCACTTAAGGTATTTTTCATATGCTTTTCATCCTCAGTAACTCAAACCAACTTTATTTTGAAACATCACCCATGAAAGTGAATGTATTCCTGAATGATGCATTGCCTTGTTTGAAGAAATTTGGTTTGGAAATTACATAGTTATAAACATTAGAACATTGTGTGCTGAGCATGCACAAATCATTATTTTCCTTCTTTGATTTAGACCTCTACCCAATAGTGATCGATGTTCCCAGGCATGAGTATTTGTTTGTGCACTCATGAAAATTAGAGATGGAAAAGATCTATTGCATCATCTACTTCATCTTACCTCCAAAGGCTTGATAGCTACACTCTCTATTTGTGTATGTGACAGGAGCTGAGTCACAGAAGGGTCTTTTCTTGCAATTTCTCTGCCGAACTTTAGTGGAATAGGGACAGTAATTTTAACTCTGAAGCACATTTCTGTTTATACTTTGGCATTCCCAGCTAAAACATTTTCTAGAACTTACTGATATGAATTTCATGAAACAGTAATATATGTACTCAGCAGGTTGGACTATTACCCAGTCTAGCCTCAGGCAATGGGACTTCCTTCACCTGCTTTGTAATTTTGAACAACGTGAAGATCTCATTTTCAGGAAGTTTCCTTTGCTATGCCTCTTGCGTTGTCAAGATCTTCAGGCTATGGCAACAGTTAAGTCATGACCAGTTATGTCACCATAAACAGTACCCCTCTCTCTTTATTATTTGATCCTTATTATGAATACATATAGTCTATTATGCCATTGGCAATTCACTCTTGTTCAGACAATCTAGTCATGCCTAGCTTCCTTCATCTTTCTCCATAAGCCTGTTCATCTAGTCATTCGGTTACCTAATATGACCCTTAGCTCTCACTGCTTTCATTGCTCTCGTCCCTAGCTTCATATTATCTAAGCATAAATGGTTTCTATTGCTTTTATTTGTACTCCCTCCTATTTGTCAATGTTTTTTTTTTTAAAATAGCAGCGCCTGGAATGGAAAACAGTTCTCATCGGTACCTAACAGCATCCCATGGTAGGTCTACTCTAGGAAAACATTTCAGATCGTTAGGAAACAGTAGGTATTTTTCCTGTAAAAAAAGAAAATCGGTTCATAATTTATCTTTGTTCTTAACTAAAAATGTGGAATATTTCTGTGGCATTGAAAAAAAAGAAAAAATCAAGAGAAACAAGAAATAATCCACAAAAAAGTTTAATGACTGAAAAATATTTGGAACTGGGACATTTCAGACTGTCAGCTATGGCTTTAGGGCAGATTAGCTAATACATTTATATAACAGAATTTTAAAATTAGATTTGTATCTGTACAGGAAAAAAAGAGGATGTTTACAATTGTGTTAGCATACCACAGTTATTCCATCATTCCTCAGAATAATTACTGTGACCGAATGACACATTTCAAGGAAAATACCAAAAGAGACAGAATATTTCTTCTTAACTCCCTGACATGTTACTTGTGGACGAGCTTATGCAAGTTAAAAAATAACAAAGTTTTTCAAAATGACCGTTCATTTTAGGGGCCTCCATTTTCTGAGACAGTGAGCTGGAACCTCATTTTCAGAAAGAACTAAGTAGTGTAAGTTTGAAAAGTGGGCTTTTTTAGTTGTCTCAAATTGGAGATTGCAAAAGGAGATACCCAGAATCAACATTTCTTTTTGAAAACATGTCCTAAATCATATCACTGGGACACAGGCAGTAGCATAGCAGGTACAATGCAACATAAACAGTATCCTCGTCTTTCTCTTTGCCTATTTGAAAAATACCACATCTGTTCAAAAACATTTCATATGTTTGAATGGAAGTAAAATGAAAATTTGGCTATAGCCGGCAGATTAGAAGAAGTTATTTTTCTCTAATTTATTTATGTAAAACCCAATAAACTGTTTAACATATAATTGCTTACATGATCTCTGTGTACAGAAACCAGTTTTCAAATTTCTTAATTTCTTCCAAAAATGAACAGAAAGTGGAAATTTCCTTCTCAAGAGAGTTTTAAATAATCTCAAAACCAGGACATGCTATTGAAAGTGTAAGTTGTCAGAATATGGAATTTTTGCAATTAGATGGTTTCTAAAATGTAATTTGACAGTGTCCCTTTAATCCTATTACATCTTGTTATCTCTTTGTTGGCTAATTAGAATGATTGGCCCTTGTCATTTTCATAAAATCCCTTTATACATTTAACGTGCATTATCTTTCCTTCCCATGATCTCACCGTAATCATCTTGACTCATTGGTAAATATATAAAGATGTTAGAAACTCACTCAGACACATACATGGTGTGTATATCCTCTTCATCTGTGTGTACATAAGTAGGAATAAACTAAAGCACTAAAGTAGGTGAAAATTTTCTTCAAAGTGCTTTTTGCATGACAAACAGTCTTTTAAAGGCAGAGGCATTTCCATGAAACAATGTATCATGTTCTTCAAAATGTTATAATGTGTTTTGAAAAAACAGACACACCTAAAATGTTCTTAGCCTTTTGTAGGGCTGATACAATTAACAAGAAATATTAGCGGTTGACGCTCTAGCACAGTGGTTTGGTAGGCCAGGCACACCAAGATAAAAAAATCTCCTTTACTGTGCTTGTGTCATGACAACGTTTCCTGATGATTGCAGTTAACTTTCAGCAGAATGAAGCACATAGCACAATTGCAGAAGGTAAGCTGACCCATGGTAAAGAAGTTTAAATGGAGGATTTTTTTTCTTTCAACCCATATTCTTCAACTTCTCAAAAGACCGATTCATAGATATCAGTTCCCAGAGATCCTCTCAAGAGAAACGGGACTTAAAATGATTGCATTTGTATTGCATGTAAATGCTTGTAACTGTGTTTTACATTTTTTTTCTGGAAGGTTCCCTACTTCACTGTTTTCAAAGTACATCTACATGATGGAAGAGTTCTTGACCTTGTGGTCAAAGTAATAATCCTCAGCTGGCACTATCACAGTTATTACTCTTACACGTATTTATATCACAGCTGCTGAAGCTTCAGGATATTATTGCAGTACCAATAATAAATATTAATATTTCTATAGCAACCAATTGCTTTTAATTACTTTCACCATGGGAGCCAGGTGAAAGAGGAGCCAAGCTCTGAAGAAGAGAGATCCTTATTCAATGCGGTATTTCCAAAGGAGAGAAGTAATGCAGAGAGAACTGGAAATTTGCCAACAAAAGGAGACACCTGAAAGAGGAAAAGATAAATATTTAGCCACTGAGATCTGTTAAAGTACAAAACATCATCTATAATTCAGATTCAAAATTATTATATTTAAATATTGTCACAGCTGTACTACAAATAGACCTATGCTGGCAAATTACAAGGTAAGTGTGAGACATGCACCTAAGTCTTAACTTATTTCCTCTCTCCTGAAAGAGGGGCTGTCATTGGAACACTTTTTGGGACTGTTCCTAAATTTCTATTTTTTCATGCTATAGTTACATCTTTATCACAACTCCAAGCCCGAACAGTGGGAAAACTGGAAGAAGAGATGACTCCAGAATGAGTCATCCATTGGAGACCTTGATCCAAACTTTGTGTGAAAGTGTTGAGCGTTGAGTGTCCTGTGATTGGAAGAAAGGTGACAGAGTGAAGCTACTGTGGCCACCCAGCAGAGGCAGCTGGTGCACCGTACAGAATGTGCATGAAGAGGTTTCGGCTAGGGGAGCTTCACCCCAGCTGTGCTTGTAGCTTTCAAAACTACCCAGCCTATCCATGCCAGCATCACCACCTGGTGCCAGAGGGATAGGTATGGAAACCCCCACAGAGTTTTAAAGACCCTTGTGCTCCAACAGGATTTGGGAGTAACTGGCTGAGAGGTGATTTGCCCCCTTGTGAATAACACAGGGAAAAAGGATGGAAAGAGATGGAGCTGGGCTTCCCATCCTCTGGCTTCCTAACAAGACTGTCAGTGACCTGTTGCCTGGCTGTTCATCAGGAGGATGACAGGCAAAAGTCATCAAGGATTGTTGTCCTCTGACGGAAGGAAAGAGTGACATTCAATGGCATAGGAAAGTTAGTCCATCTGGGCTGATCCTCTAGAGAGATGGAGAGATCTGGTAAGGATTTTAAGAGTCCTCATTCCTGTAGAGGATCTTATCTTGTCTTGTCCTGTCTTGTCTTGTCTTATCTTACCTTATCTTATATTTTTTTAATATAAAGCAGAGCAAATAATTTTGCAATATTGACAAATCTCCCCCTCTTGAGAAACTGTTCTCTGTCTTTCATTGTTCTGATTATTATTCTTGTTCAGCTATAACAGAGCACACACCCTTCCTTTTTTTTTTCCTTCTTAGGAATGAAATAACCAGTTTCTCATGTAGGTGGTGAAGGGAACAGGGAGAAACTGATTATAATCCTTCCAAATGAGTCTTCACTGTATCAGTAATTTCCTTATCCAACAGTGGTCCAGCAGTCATCACAGCCTCTGCAATCACAGGAAATATAATTTCCAGTGTACCACTGGTACTGGCGGTGTGGGATGTATCACAGAAGAACATCTCAGCTCCAGGACGTACAAGAGACGTCTCTGGACACATCCTATGGAGGTGTGTACACAGAATTAAAGCTGCTTCCAAAGACTTTCCAGTGCTGCAGGGCTTGGCTGTGTTTCTCAAGAGCCTGGAGATGTTTGTGTTTGGAGCTTTGACTGTCAGTGGAGATAAAGGGCAGCTGTGGAAAAACCTGGGGTTTGCAGTCAGCGTTTGGCTGCTGGGAAGGAGAAGGTTGATGAGGGCTACAAAAAGCACTGGGAATGCACTGAAAGTTCTTAGGAGGTATAGAAAAGTTTTGATTTGTGTTCTGGAAAGAATGCAGGGTTTATGTGAAAGGAAAGACTGCTTTTATAAGCACTTCAGTGCAGAGGGGTGGGTAAATTCAGAGCTGACTGGGAAAGAAACCCTAGTGTGGGATTTATCTGAGATTGGCAATCATATAAAGGTGAAATATCACCACAGAGCGAGCCGTTGCTTCTCTGACATAATCTTTAAGAAACCTTCGATTGTTGTGGATGGTTCAGATGATAGTCCTTGCTCAGTCTTTATCAGGTGAAAAACACCAGTGAGAATATTTGGATGTTGAATGGGGGGTAGGGGAATATGAAGGGCTCTTGTGGGAGGTTGTGAGAAAAAAGAGAAATGGAGCTATTGTCTCTCTGCTATCTGTCAAGATAAAGTTTCCAAAAACTACAGGTTCCTTACAGTCCTTTGGTAGGCAATGGTTGGAGAGCCCAGCTTAAAGGCACAATTTGGCCGTTCAGCTTGCTGGGCAGCGCAGCACTGGGGTCCTTGCCCTGCAGCCAGGCTGGTGACTGGGTATTTTTGCCGTGCTTGCAGAAGTTCCTGTGCCTTTTCCATTGCCGTGCTCCTCCTAGCTGGCAGTTCGTCAGCTCAACTTGGAAGGTTTGTTTGATTATCACCAAGTGTTTGGTTATTAAAAACAAGCTGTCAGCCTCACAGCCTACAACGATAAAGTATAATTAAATGCATCCTATCTTCTGTTTCCAAAACACTGTTACAATAATGTCAAGTTGTGATAATCTAGCGAAAGGCGGTGGGGAGCGGAGGGAGTCAGACGCGTAGGACGTCTCTGCAGCTCCGCTGTGTGCATCAGCTGCAGAGCTCACCCCAAGAAAAGGGGCAGTGACAGTGGGGCCAAGGTAAAATAAAAAGCAAGTGTTGAGGTTTGTGTAGGAGCAGGGGGAGAGAAGGATGAAAAAGTGCAGATTTCTCCCTTTTCCTTCTGTGGGGTCTGTTTTTCCTACTGATGTCAGTGGTGTCAGGACTTCGTCCCTCCTCTTTGTAACAGCAGTGTAAGCGTGGAAGCAGCAGGCAAACTGGAAGACCACATCCTTTCCTCACAGGATGGCTCAGTGGTGTATGTGCCCCTCCTCACATGGTGCAGCAGTCATCCCATGGCTGGGTGGTCTTCCCTTCTCCTTGATCACACAGAGCCCATCTGCAGGATCCCAGTAGAGACCAGGTGGTTTAAGCCTCTGTTCCTGCTAAGCTCCAGTTTGCATCTCCAGGGTGTTCAAATGTTACATTTGTACTCCCTGCTATGGGTGGTCTTTGCATTCACAAACATAATTTTTTCGTTTTGTTTTTTACTGCAGAGTGGAGAGATGAGAAAGAAACACAAAGATGTGGGGATTTGCCTCCCCTAGAAAATCTGAAAATCCAGCTTTTCCTTTCCAAATGCAACAATCTCCCTGCTGCAGAGCAACCATCCTGACTTTCAGCCACTCCCAAACAAGGCTCTGGTCAGAGAGCAGCAATCTTGCAGGGCTAAGAGGTACTTGACAGCTTTGCACTGGCCTTCTGAGGAGGGATACTTTCCCCTACAGAGGGGATAACAACACCATAACTGATGTTAGAAAAGATCGCATGGAGGCTTTCATTCCCTGTTGTGTACTTGAGTTGCTCATGGGAGAAAAAACACAAACTCATACAGGACTTCCAAAAAGGAGAGTTACAAAGCATCACTGGGCTGCGTGGCAGCCTCTTTTTTATGCGTAATACAATTAAATGCTTATTTGCAGCAGCTTTGTTTTTTTACCATCATCGTTTTGGACTCCCTCCTCCCTATCTAATTTATTATTATTTAATTATATAGTTTGTTAAGCATTGACAGCTTTTGGGTTTTATTGCACTTATGTATCTTTGCCTCTCCTGAGTACCCTAATTGCATTAGGTGCTTTGAACAAATCTGTTGGTGCAGAGCAGAGGAGTGACATCTCTGGATATAAAGTCTCTTTGTATAAATGATTTGGCAGCAGCACATAGCTTTAAAAATTATATCTCAGTCTTGCTTTTCAGGACTGCATATCAAATGTGGGTAAATATTTACTGCATGTAAGAGAAAGTGAGGTAAGAAAAGGAAAGAACCCTCTTAGTTTGCCATTTAGTGCAGCCTTTAGGACCTCATAAAGTGCCTACTATGTCAGGAACCATCTGAAACAATTTTACAGATCTTTTCAGACCAGTCTCCCACCTCCCCTCCCTGTTTCACCTTCAAATTTTCTTCCATGATGAATGAAACATTTCTTTTTTTCCCGCTTGTCTCCCTCTCTCCAATTACCAGTGTAGGGCCATGACAAGAGGAGAATTATTTCCGGTCAGCAAGAGGATCTCCTTACTCTGATGAGCTACGGTCACAAGCAGTTTAGCTGAAGAGGGTACAGAACCTTTTTCAGCACTGTTAGAAAAAGCATGTGGACAAGGAGTTGATTCAACATAATGTCAGTTATGTTTTCTTTGCCAGCTCTGAAACCTGTTTTGCCTTGTCTTGCAGAGCTATTTAATTTCCTCCCAAAACACAACAGCTTCAGAACCCCCTGAGCATCTTGAGGGCGTACATCCAATTGAATGACAGTGGAGCTGACACTCTTGAGTGTCTCTGGTACTTCTGAAAGGCTTGGCCAACAGAAGCTGAGAAAACCCAGAGAAAAGTTCTTATTGCTGAAATTGGTTCTTCCTGAGGCAGTGAGCTCTCAGCCCAAATAACTGGCCTGGTTTTCAACAGCCAGTAAGGGTCAGTAGGGAGGTGCTCAACATCTCCTCAAACTTAGGATGCTTGGAGTTCAATTCAAGCCCTAAACATAGGCTTCCAGTGCTGTTATTGTACCTGCAGCCGCGCAAGAGGTCTGCTCAGAGCTGGCGGATATGGCAAAGAAGGTCCAGGAGAATCGTGTCCTTCTGGAAGGACAAGTGGAAATCTTGCAGAGTACCTTACAGCAGTCAAAATGACAATAATATTGTATATATATATTTCAGTCTTCCTTCAGTATAAATGAGGGCAGCCACTGGAAGTCAGGAGCAAGTCAGACTTGCTTATGCATCAATTCATTTTTATGTCCTGTTAACAGGCTTATTTTGAATGGCACTGGATTTGTGCAGGTGAATGAACAAAGATGTTGTTCACTAGAATCATAGGTCAAAGGCTAACATAAGTTGAGCAGGATCTCTGGACGTAGTCCAACCATTATTTCAGAGCAGGGCCAACTTCGAAATTAGATCAGATTACAGATTGTTATCAGAGTTTTGTGTATCTCAAGAGACAGAAACAGGGAGCCATCCAGATTGGAAGGGACCTTTGGAGATGACCTAGTCCAGCCTCCCACTCAGACAACGCCAGTTAGGACAGGCTGCTCAGGGCCTTGCCCAGTGAAGTTTTGAATTTTTCCTCTATGTCAATACCTTTTGTATGGGGGAATTCAAAACTCAACACAACACTCCACATGCAGTCTTAGAAGTGCCAAACAGAGGGGAATAATAATTTCCCTCAACCTGCTGGCTACCCTCTTACTAATACAGCCCAGTACATGGTTGGCCTTCTTTGCTACAAGGACACACTGCTGAGTCATGTTCAATTCCTCTTGACCAGGACCTCTCGGTCTTTTTGTGCAAAGCTGCTTTCCAGGCAGTCAGTTTTTGGCCTGCACTGTTGCATGGGGTTATTCCATCCCTGGTGGGCAACTTGGCATTTGACTCTCTATAAATTCATGGTCCTGTCAGCCCATTTTTACAGCCTGTCTAGGCCCCTCTGAATAGCAGTTGTACCCTCCAGCATGGCAGCTGCTCCCCCTGGTTTGGCATCATCAGCAGCCTTGCCAGGAATGAGCTCTAACTCATCCCTCTGGTTGCTAACAATCATGATAAACAATATTGGCCCAGTATTAGTCCCTGAGGGATGCCACTAGTAAGGGTCTGCCAGCTGGACTTGTTACTGCTGATTGCCACTGTCTGAGCACAGCCAGTTTTCCACCCTCTCACCAACCATTTACCCAGTCCATAGTTCTCCAGTTTGGTTATGGAGAGTCCACAGCCTCTCTGGGCCCCTGTTCCAGTGCTTAACCACACTGACAGTGAAGATTTTTTTCCTTACATCCAGTCAGATTTACTTTTGGTGAGACTTTTGATCATTGATTCTTTTATTTTTGCTGTGCACATCACAGATAGGCTCCATATTCCCCATAAATCCACTTTCAGTTGTAGCAGACAGAAATTAAATCCCTTTTCACTATCTCTTCCCCATGTTGAAGAAACCCAGCCACATCCTTCTCTCCTCATACAGTATCTAGCCACCTTCATAACACTCTGATTAACTTGTGCGAGTTTTCTCTCCCTTTCTTGCAACAGGGTATCCAGAACTGGACACAGTACTCTAGATGCAGACTCAGGACTGCCAAGAAAAAGGGGAGTGAATACTCCCCTCAACCTCATGGCTATGCCTAAGGTAGTCTCTACCTTCAAAGCAGAAGAGGCCATGAGAAGGCTCTGAGGGAGACTGGGACTGTGATATGTCCTGGGATCCCAGTCTCCCCATCACCCAGCTTGGAGATCTGGCTGATGTGTGCCACAGCTTTCATTTGGACTATGTGGGTGCATTTCATTGCTACAGAAACCAGGACACAGAGGTAAGGAGGTGGGTATGCCTGCAATCTTACTCCTATATGGTGTTTGGAGGCATCTGGGGCTAGATACTCAAAAAGAGCTCTTGGGTCCTGCAGGCTATGCTATAGCCTAGAAGACTGCTCAGAATGGAATCTGTCAATCCCTACCCTTTATAAATACTATAGGGGTATGGCTGAGGAGACGGAGGGCTGGGAAGTCTTGTTTTGACATGCACAGCCCCCCATGCTTGCGGGAGTTATATGGTAGCTGTAAATTTGAATCGGCTGTGTATGAGGAATCTTGTCTGTACATTGTGGTTTGCTTGTGCACAGAACAGCCCCAGTGGGGCCCAAATTAGATTTGTATGGGAAGCATAGTCAAAACTAGGCATTCTCCCTCTGGGAAAATGTGCATGCTTTGAGCAGACATCTGTGGGAAGGATAAATAAGTAGCATTGTGATCCATTGGGTGCAAGGATAAGAGCTGGTTAGTTGTACTGGTTTTGGCTGGGATAGAGTTAATTTCCTAGTAGCTTGTGTGGTGCTATGTTCTGGATTTGTGATGAAAACAGTATTGATAACACACCAATGTTTTAGCTATTGCTGAATGGTGCTTACACAGCGTCAAGGCCTTTTCTGCTTCTCAGACTGCCCTGCCAACGAGTAGGCTGGGGGTGCACAAGAAGCTGTGAAGAGACACAGCTGGGACAGCTGACCCCAACCAACCAAAGGGAGATTTGATACCGTTTGACACCGTGCTCAGCAATAAAAAGCTGGGGAAAGAAGGAGGAAGGGGGGACATTTGGAGTGATGGCATTTTTCTTCCCAAGTAACCCTTATGCACGATGAAGCTCTGCTTTCCTGGAGACAGCTAAACTTCTGCCTGCCAATGGGAAGTAGTGAAAGAATCCCTTATTTTGCTTTGCTTGCACACGCAGCTTTTACTTTACCTATTACACTGTCTTTATGTCAACCTACGAGTTTTCACACTCTTACCCTTCCAGTTCTCTTCCCCATCCCACTGAGGGGGCGTGAGTGAGCAGCTGTGTGGGGCTTAGCTCCCTGCTGGGGTTAATCCACAACATTAATATTGTGATCAGTTCCATGGACAGCATGTTAAAGACTGGTGCAAGCTTCCTAGCCTTTTTTCTGACCTGGTTTAAGTAGTTTGGACTTTACTGAGATTTTCATTCTTTGGGAGAATTTTAGGAACACTTTCTTTTTAAAAGGACTAAATCCATAGCTGTAAAAGGAGGACTGCCACTGAGCTTGCATACTGCTGGAGCAAGGCAAGAAAAACAAAAGCTGAGCTCTAGGAATAAAGATCAGCCCAGGAACGGTAATATTTGTTCAGCAATTTATTGGGTAGTCGTTCCAATGTACTGGTCGTGGCTGGTTTATCACTTTTAGATTGGTATTCATGCATGTTTTAAAAAATAGAATGAAGATGAGGATTTTTCTGTTTGGGGTTTTTTCTTTTTTCAGCTTGCTTCTTTTTTTTTTCTTATGTATTCTATGTAATCCCACACCAATACCTTAATAAAATATTCTTACCTCTCATATAGAAGATTTATCATTGTTTTTAATTAAGAAATCATCAGCCAGTATTTGACAGGCCATTTTCAGCCTCATTACAAATGTGTTCTTGATTAAATTTCAGGTATATTCAATATCCTGTAAATCAGAGAAGAGCGTTTTCTCTTTTCTACTATTCTATAGTAAACATGACAGATATGAAGTCTGCCAAGAGCATGTGCTTAGCATAAAGTACGATAACGTTAACGGGGAGTTGAAAACTGTATAAACCTGCCTCCTCAGAGTGGAGATGAATTTGGTAGCTTCCTCAGCTGGAGAACAGTTAGGGAAGTGTTGACTGGCACATCAAGAAGATTTCTGCCTACACAGAAAGAAAAAAAGAGGGTTGGAGGTCCTTAGTCTGTGGTCTTCTCAGGAAAGGGGTTTCAGGGTTGGAGAGAAAGAGGAAGAAAGAAAAGTAATAGAAATCAAAGATGAGCAGAGGAACTCAGTATTGCATGCTATGTGATGGGAGAGTCAGTGTAAAAGCAAAGTATATTAAAAAGGTGCATGTGTGTGTGTTTGTTAGAGAGATAAAAGGAGTATCTGGAGAGGGTAACAAGCACTCAGAGCTTTGCATGTCAACAAAAGTGGAATGATGAATCTAGAAAATAAAAAGGAAAATCAAGACCTGGTGGCATGAAGGATAAAACTCATTAAAGGACCTCACAGAAACTGCCTAACTCCCATGCCAAACAGGACTTAAAAGGAAAACAAACAAACAAACAAAACAAACAAAAAAACCCACACACAAGACTGCTTCCTTCTATTTTGGAAGATGCTAGGTGTCTTCTCTCCAGTAAGCCAGGTGTACTTGGATAGTCTGACATTCTTATGTGTAATGTCCATGGCTGGTTCTATCTCACACAACCTTTTCATGCTGGCATCTCCTCTTTCTCATTTCCTAACAAAACAAATTTCGGTTAGACTGGCTGGGTGACATGAGGTTTGTATTAAGGTTCTTGAAAGATGCCCTGCATCCTGGTTGCCACCAGAAGAGCACTCGTTGCTGCATCTTATCCCATGCAATTAACTGGCTGATGATGTCCAGGAAAGTGCCAAGGACAAGTACTGAGTCGAAGGTTTGCAAGTGACAGTAACTACCATAAATGTCTATTCTTTACACTGTATTTTGATCTATTTTAGGTCCTACAGCAAAATTTGAGGAAGTTTGGAGCGTGTCTGGTGGTCACTGCAGTAATTCTCCTGGTCTGGTCTGGTTTGGAGTGACTTCTGAAGTATTAATGGTTTTCACTATTAATATACTTCACTGCACTCAGATGATGCTCTAATGTGTTTACCATCTCCAGTCTAACATTCTCCACCCCTTTTACAGAGCTTAGTATGATTTCTAAGTGGTGCATGTTTTAAATAAGGGTGACCCATGCTAATTGATGTTAGTTTTGCTGACACCCAACAAAAAGGAGCGTACAAGCTGAAAAACACAGAATTGATTTCACATTTGTTTGCAGCAGCACGACATAAAATTGCAGTGGATTGGAAACAAAAGGAAGTTCTGTGTCTAGAAGAAAGAGGCTGAAAGGATGTTTGGAAGTGATGATAATGGAAAAGTTAACTGATACCAGAAGTAATTACACAGGAGGCTTTGCGCAGTGCAGCCACCTTTCTACAACTTTTTTCAGCAAAATTCGGCACTATCCATTGCCTGATGCCCCCAGCTGTCCCAGCAATCTTTCACACTTTTTCAAATGCTGGTTAATATAACATTTTCCTGCTCTGCTGCTTAAGGACATGTATCAAAAAGATGGCTTAATTTCCAAAAGGCTGTGATGTATAATATGGAAATAGTGCCACATGTCAGCTCACTACTAATATTTTGTCCAGTGCATTTTGTTTGAACATGCTTTAATCTGTCAGTTTTTATTTCTGATTTGTGCTACAGTTATGTTTTTCCTTTGATCAAAATGAAAATAAAGAGAAAGAAAAAGCACAAACTGGGTAGATAAATTAATTCATATTTGTATTGGGACACATGATCCTAAAATACATGCTATTCTGTACTAAACTAGAATTTTAAAACCCACTGCAAATAGGATTAAATTGGTGTTGTGGTTTAACCCGTCAGGCAGCTAAACACCACACAGCCGTTCGCTCACTCTCTCCCTCCCCAGTGGGATGGGGGAGGGAATCGGAAAAAAAAGTAAAATTCACGGGTTGAGATAAGACAGTTTAAAAGGACAGAAAAGGAAGGGAAAATAATAATAATAATAATAATAATAATAATACTATACAAAATAAGTGATGCACAATACAATTGCTCACCACCTGGTGACTGACACCCAGCCAGTCCCCGAGCAACAATCGCTGCCCCCCAGCCAACTCCCCCCAGTTTATGTACTGAGCCTGACATCATATGGTATGGAATAGCCCTTTGGTCAGTTTGGTCTTGGCTGTGCCCCCTCCCAGCTTCTTGTGCACCTGGCAGAGAATGGGAAGCTGAAAAAGTCCTTGACTGGTGTAAGCACTACCTAGCAACAACTAAAACATCAGTGTTTTAGTTGTTGCTAGGTAGTAATAACAATCAGCGTTATTCTCATACTGAATCCAAAACACAGCACTATGCCAGCTACTTAGGAAGAAAATTAACTTTATCCCAGCCGAAACCAGGACAATTGGTAGGGTTATATTTAATTATTTCCACTCCTCCTTCTCTCGCCTGTCTGACTCATTACTATCTTTTAGTCTCCCCAGCAAGATAAAACTGAGTAGCAGAGGTGGGTAAACATCTTAGTTTTCAAATGACAAAACTGAACTATGTTCATGCAAGTCTAATCAACAGAGCTGAGCAGGAATTTTGTGATCCAACGTTTTCTCATTAGAAAATGCAGATTTGAACATAGTCTAATGGGACAGAGGGAAAGACAGAGGAAAAAAAGACATTTCCATAAGGCCAAAAAATTCTATTTAAAAAGACTTGTGCAGTAACATTCCAATGTTTCATTTTGAAACAACTTTCAATTTGTTTATTATTTTGGTTGGAAATTTAAACTGCAATAATGATAAAATAGCTCTACACCATTAAATTATTATGTTTTAAGAATTAATCATAAGCTTGCTATATTCAAATTCAAAAATATTCAGCATCAAAACCAAAACCTTCTGATGATATCAAGAAAAGCTTTGACAAAACAAAAATAAAAGCCCTGGATTTGTTTTATGTAGCACTTTAAATGTTGTTTGGTTTCCTTAACTTTAAGTAAACAAACAAACAAACACGCATCACAAAATCTTGTGAAATATCTTGTGGCACAGACAATTTTATTCTTGCCCAGTGAAATTTACCAACAGAGCTTCCTGAAACAAAACAAAGTCACTGGAATTATCAGTGGATTAGACAGGATTTACTTTTCCTTAGTTGCGCAAATACCATGTGATCTCAATGAAAACTTTCATCTTAAGGCTTCAAACTTCGACACTTGAAATAATTTGAATTGTGGAGACTGGGGTTACTTATTTTGGTTTTTTGTTTCCACTAGAAAATTAGCTGCCAATGGAAATTAGATAAAACTGCAGCAGTAGACCCTGGCTGGCTACAGTCAGAAATGTGAGCTCTTTGAGGAGGAGTAGGTGGTCACTTTTATCTCAGTCTTCTGTTAGGTCTTGAAACCCTAGTATCATTTTTTGGGGTACTGCAGACTATAGCAAAGAACATACCTCGCTGCTAGCCTGGGCACTGAGGACATCACTTGCAACCACCAGCTGCTGCACAGCTGGCCGGGCTCCTCCTCCCCCAGCACCTTCCTTAGCTTAGGGGGCATTTGGGAGCATAAAGGGTGAGGAAGAAAGAAGAAGGGGAGAATGCAATTTCCTATCTGAAGCTGTCCTAGGTTAGTATAATGAGATGGACCTTAACTAAGCCTGAGGCTGATTTATACTACTAAATGCTGATGCTAACCTGATATGCATCCTGGGTCAGGGTGTGCAAAGATGGTAGTAAGTAGATCCCAAAATGTAAACTCCAGTTTGTAGTACTGTAACGGATAAAATAAATCATCACATTAGGCTTCCACGCAAAGTACTCCGGTTTAGACCAGGTTGATTGAATTGAACTAAACTGAGCTAAACTGTATTTTGAAAACAATTCATGCTTTCATGCACTGTGATTTGCCTCTTATAGGAAAAAGATGTTAATCTATACTCTGGGAACATAGTGTGGGCTTTGTTGATCTAATTCCCTGCACAGACTGCACTGTGCATTTTCACAAACCATTAGCGGGAATTCAGAGGCCTCAGTGCTTTCTGTATTGAATCTCCGTCTGATATTAGCACTTGGACAAGAGCTGTTGAATTCTCCTAGCAGCAAGGGAGGCCTTGGTCTCAAGGAGACCTGCACGGACAGAATCTGTAATAGTAATATCTTTAACCTTAGGGTACCAGAGATTGTTCTAATAATACTGCTGTTTGTCCTAGCCTCAGACCTTAAATCATCCCTTTCAGTTGATATATAAGGCCAGATTCTTTAGTGTCCTCTGGCTGCTTTGAGCTGTTCTTGTAAGGCAACAAGCCCTAAGCTGAAGTTGACTGGCTGGTTAAACCAAATTTATAGTTGTTTTTCAGTGCCAGAAAGACACAGTTAATCTGAACCATAATTTACAAATACTGAGAGAAGAATGTCACAACATTATAAACCTTTAATGATGATGGAATCTGTAAGCTCTCATAGGCATGTTCCTAAGGGACACATATAGAAATAGAGGTTCAGGACCAGCGGTTACCCCTCCACCGACCAGGGGTCTTGTGTACATAAGATATTGGACAAGGATATGGTGCCCTGATATTCTGTTTTATTTCACTGCTTCATGGCTAAAACCTGGAGTTGGTGGGTGGGGGCAGATCATTTAGCTCTTCCTCATCTTCATGGTACATTCTAAGGGAAGCAGTTCTGCGTTTTCAGAGGTATTCTGCATGTTAAAATGCTACTAACCAAGATCCCAAAACAATAGCAGCTCTCAAAGACATTTTTCCTGGATGAGTAACGGCATCTTTTCCAAAAAATCAGTAATGCTAGAGATTGTCCATAGGGCTGGGTTATACCTGTCAACTCCTTTTTGCTCCCATACAGAATGCACTTATCTTGTCCTTTTGTTTACCTCTTTCTTTGAGAAAGGACATGTTCCTGGTGTTGCTTTAAATTCTATTTTAAACTGTAGATGAGGTCATAATGTTAGGTTATAATTCTTGGTATTGCTTTTCAGCCAAGCACTTCCATCTCTCACAAGTGACAGAGCCTCTCTTGCAGGACTGCTGCGCTTTTGCCTACTGTGACATACTTTGAATTCTGGGGGAAATCTGCACGATAAGAATACATTCGAGAGACTGGCATTTTAATCAGCTAACTGAGCCAGACTCTGTTGTGCCTCGCATATCCTAAGGCAGTCAAAAGGACTCGTTGCACCTTTCTCCCCTTACCCCTGGAACAAAGATTACACCATCCGGTGCTTTAACAGCCTTAGGGAGCTTTGCTAGTCTATTGCAAATGATAGAAAAGTTCAACAAGTTAAAAGTATCCAGAATGCAACATTCATTGCCTCCATTACATGGCTTCAGAGGTGGCAGAAGAAGATGGTAAAGGCTAATATCTACTGGGTGCCTCTTCCATGCGTAAGGAATCTCTTATCAGGGAGACCCATCAGCCTTTGAGATCTGGAATGCTGCAAAGTACAAAGTACTCCAGAGATGTCCTTGTTAACATTGCCCACTAAAACCCTACAGACACTGTATGTTCTTGCATTCCTTCTCCAGGTGCTCAGCTTTAAGCATACACTCCATCCCTTTGATTTCAAGGCAACGAAAATGGCCAAGAGGCACCACAGAGTCTCCTGCTCCTCTGAACACAAAAGCAAATCACTAAATGCATCCTGAGACAGATGTGTCTTCTCAGCATGTCACAACTAGGTCTTCTGCTTCATTTGTAGGGTCTTCCTGTGAGTTTTGAGATGCACTCTCTGGTATTTGTATAATGGCTCAATTCTCTTCTTTATCTGATACATTTCTGAGAAGGGATTTACATGTGCTTAAAAAACAGTATCATAGTTTTCTCCCTCTCAAATAAGCCGTTTACTTGTGTTACCAGCAGGACTTTGGGGAAAGGGGGCAGGGAGAATAACATTACAGTTAAGGCAAGCATCATGAAATACCCATACTTGCAACTTACTTCTATGTTGGCGATGTCTACATCACGAATGACCTGATGGATATTTTTTTCTGCAGCATTTGCTTCAGTCCATGCAGCTGATGTTGCAAGGCCTTGTTAAAAACATGGCATGTAATGCTTTCACAGGTGTTTCTGGTTTTCTTTTGCAAGGCAGGACCAACAGGCATTCCTAGTTGTGTCTTATTGACAGAAAAAGCTCCCAGGAGATGAAGGTCAGTTACCAAACCCAGTATAGCCATGCCTGTTTTAGAGAAACAGAGAGGGGGAAAAAAGCATGTAAAGGAAAAAGAAGCTAGCAAGCTTTCCCAGCTGCAAAGGAGAAAGCAATGCAATATGGCTTGTGTTTGGAAAGGAGGCTTCAATGCCATATATTTAATGCAGCATCCCCTTTTATCACACAACTACCTGAATGTTCTCTCTCACATGGAAGTATTTTTGCCTTCAAGTTTTCCATTTTTCTGCACCATTGATACTCCTTCAAAATACTTTTTTTCTCAAAGAACCCACTGTTCTCAAAAGACTTCCCTGCCAGGACAACAACTCTGAGAGATCAGTGTGTAATGAGAGTTGAGGGACTATGATAGCTGAGCAGTAGTGAATCTTAGTCATGAAAACATATGGATGTGAGAGAGGGTAGATATTATTTTGCCAGTGGCTGGAGAACACAAATGCAAAGCAACTGTCCAGCTTGTCAGAATCACCACGCATGAATATCCATGAGTGGATATTCATTATAAATATATTGCTATGCTTAGAGTTCCTGATTCCTGTAGGAAAGCTTCAGAAAACGTTGTGTTTTGAAGTAATGCTGATGCTATTTGTTATTCTGTACGCCACTGCTCTAGTGAGCATAGCTAGCAGATCTTTTGGAGGGTCCTGTGCATGCAGGAGGTGAAAGTGCAAGCTGGTGTATGGTGTTGTGTTAAACAGGTCTTGGAATTCACACCATCACTCAGTGGTGCCAGCAAATGTGCTCTGACTTTCATGGGGGCGTGAGTGCAGATGTCACCCTGCTCACAAAAACAATTTCAAGAAGGACTGATGGCAAACATTCTGCCAGACTTTTTTTCTTTTGGAAATGCTGACAAAAGTTAAATCAAAAGTTAAAAGTTAATCAAAAGTTAAAAGTTTCAGAAAGTAGGTCAATTTAGAGCAGAATTTATTTTTTAGACATGTGTGAAGTGTTCCCCTGGCCCTTTCCTGAGTGAACATTAAAATTTTCCATTTGATACTATTTTTTCTTTTGCATTTTA
>VYZW01003074.1:103043-125517 GCA_013401315.1 Balaeniceps rex | reverse complement strand
TTGTAATTTTTACCGGAGATGCCTGAACAAAGAGGGAAATGTATTAACACAGTGCAGTCTGTGTACTGTCTCCAGGTTTTCTTCTTATTGCATGAAATATATAAACAAATTATAACAAAAAATATAAGCCAAGTCCAAATACTGATGAACTGTTTTAATTTTGTTCTCTGTAACAGTTTCCATCGTATATAAATAATAAGCCTAAAGGCTACAGCCATTTGCTTCATGACTTCTGGGAAGTAATTTTCTAGCTCACCTTTCTTTGCCTACCGCAAGTCTGAAATCTTCTGCAAAGTCAAGCTTGTACATTTTGCTTTAAACTTTATCCTTGATGCTTTAGCAAGGCAGCTCTGAAGTAACTCTCATTTTGTCAGCAAAAAATGATAGCGCTCTCTTAGGAAAGATGCAGATACTTATAAACTCACCAGGGACTAATTTCTTTAATATATTATAATACATTTTTACATGCCACAATATTACATTGTTCTTTGATGTCCCAGCATGTAGCAAATGATTATAGTTTCATTGTGGCTGTTTGCAAGATTATGAGTGATAAGGTAAGCTGTATGCTTTCTACTTTTTTGCTTCTGCTTCATAGTCTTTATAAATAATTCATGGAGCAAAATTACTGTCCCAGAAAAATGCAGTCTGTTTCATCAGCCCTTTCACACTTTATTGATCAGCACATATAATTTTTTAATGTGCAACATCACTGGAGTTTTGAATACTAGTGAGTTTCTTTCTCTGTTTCACAGAATGCTCCAGCAAAGAATTCAAGAAAACGAGGACATTTCCATGCAAATATTATTTTAGGCCAAAGAAGAAGAATACACTCAGCAGTATAAATTATGCTGTTTAGGATCCATTTCAAGTTTCCTGTTCACCAGTTAATAGAAGAACATATGAAAAATCACATGAGATAGGAAGAGTATGGTAGAGAAGAAAACTGAGCTATTTTGAAGAGTAAGCGCTAGATTTGTAGCTGGCGTAAATCTTCACACTCTCCTTACACTCAATAGCATGATNCAGAAGGAAAATGTAGAAAACGTTTTAAAGTCATCATGTTAGCAAGACTTAAAAGGCTTTTTAATACGCTGTTCTTAAGACAAAAGCCTTATAAGCCATTAGCTTCTGAAACTTGCTCCTGAACTTGCCCCTTAAAGCCACGCTATGTCTTTTTCAACCATTTTGTTCAGCTCGTTTGAGGTACTGTTCATCTAAAGAGGAAGGTTTATATGCCGCATTTAATTTATCTGGTTCCACCATTTACTAGATGCAGCGTAAACGAGTGAGATTGGTTCCGTAATACGGCTTTGCCCAGAGAGAGCAACCAAAACCAATGCTCCTCACAGCAGCACCTGACAGCCTCTGTAATTCTGCTGGTCTTCAGAATATATTCTTTTTTCTTATTTACCAGGTAGAGCTGTATTTCAGTTATTCCTGTGGATCAAATTCTTCTACCTTTTACTTGTGCTGTGATCCTTTACCCCACAAATCATCCAGCTGTTATCAGTGGATCTCCTTATGTGGCATAAAAAGCTGTTCATTCTTATTAAAGGAAGAAAACTAGCTCCTTTGGGCTTCCTGCGATTGATCATTGTGCAAGTACTGAAAGAAAAAAGTAACCTACTTTCAGATTGTTGCATTGTGTGGAAAAATTACAGAAAATGTTCTCCTAGGTATTATTCTTACCTCTACAGCGTTCTTTTTGATGTGGTAGAAACTTATTTGAAAGGACATTTCAAATACTTCGGGGTGATAGTTAGAAGATTAGGTGTAAACCTGGTTAGAGATGTTTCAACAAAGTCTTTCATGGAGAAAGAAATGGAATTTTTGAAAGGGAGCATACATTTTGACAAATCTATATTGCAAAAATTAGAAATATTTTGGAAGTGTCAGAATAAGTGTTTTTAGCATTTTGAAAACGAAACCAATCCATATATGTTCTGGAATTGTTTTTATTTAAAATGTAAACTCGTAATAATCTATTATATACTAAAGAAAAACCTTGGAAGAGCTGAAATGTTTTTTCTCTGACACAATATTAGTTTTCATTCTCTCTTGCAGAATGTTTTAGAACTTTAATTTTAGTAGAGATATGATAATTTTAAACATACCAAATTTTTTTTTTACTGGGTACTAGAAATATTTCTCTCCAACTGTGTAAACGTGCTTGAATTTATGAAACTGTTGTAGTGTTTACATTTTGATATATGGACGTTCAGAATATGGATTATGGCACTTTCTTTTCTAAAGTAAATACACTGATAGAAAAATTTTTTTTAAAAAATGCAGTCTTTTTCTCTTCAAAACAGTGTGGAAAGCACAAATTGTTCAGTTACTGTAGTGCTGTCTTTGCAGCTCTCCGCTAATATCTCTGTTATGGAATCACTGCTGTAAATCTTTACATCAACATGTAGTAAATGGGGAAAGGATGAAATTTTTATGATGGCTGGTGTAAAAGATATATTATAGGAGCAATAATAGAATGGTCTTGGAAGTCGCTTTTAATGAAAAAAGGGAAGGTATTCCTCATTAATACATTCGTTCTCAAAATGAGAAGGGAAGATATTAAAAATAAAGACCACAGTCCTGAGGGCTGGTGCTGAGCAGTTAATAATTTCTCTCTAACTGAAACTCGTAACATTTTGGTTTTGTTAAGTTTCTAGTCAGATAACTTATTGAAACAGCCGGAAATAATAATAATTAGCTAAGGAAGACTTCAGGCAAGACAGACAATGTGTATCTTTGGTGTGGGATGCTGGCAAGAGAGTTAATTCCCTCTAACAGGAACCCTTTTCACGTGTGCACCAGAAGTACGTGATGTCCATCTGCTCTGTGTCCCTTCCACTATGAGCCGAGAAGGCGACGCTGTTTCTCTCCCTGAAACCCAGATATCAAAGACCTTGGGCATAGAGGTTAACAAGACTGCTTATTTTTTATTGTCTCTCTGGACCATGCGGGCATAGTCTGGGAGTAATTGAAGTGCGTTTACTTTCTGGCACGCATAGTTTGATCGAGAGCAAAATGCCCTCCTGTATTTGGAGCAAGAAAAAGCTCGGTAAAAATCTGTGCANTACTCCTGACTTGTCTCAATTTGCTCATTGCTGCTTTTATCAGGGATGTGCGTAACTCATAGTCTGCCTCTTAGAATGTGATTAGATGGAGGTGCTGTTGTAGATTATATTGTAATATCCAGCTTTTGCACCACAGAAATTAGCATAATCCGTAACAGCTTGTTGTCAATAATATTACTTTGTTTTCAGGTTCTTCTATAGCTATTTCAATAGTTTTGCCTGATGAAAGACTCCCTCAAAAAATATAGTCATGACAATAAGGTGATGTTAAATGTTTCACGCTGCAAAAACATCAGGGGCAAAAAATTGGTAGGTGCAAATTTGTAGATACACCACAGAAAAATGCTTGCATACCTAGCAACGTATTTGCAGAGTTTATGTCACAAACGTTAGTATTGCGATGATTACAGATTTACATTCCATCAAAAAAAAAAAAACAAACAAAAAAACAAGCCCTCAAGCATGTGTGGATTATTTTAGGCATGTTTAAATTTATTCTAAGAATCTCCAATATGTTTTTTATTGGGAACCATTTGCAGTTTTTCTAGTTTTATATCAGTATCAAAATTGATACCCGTTAGAATTTGATAGCAGACTGGAAGATGAAATAGTTATGTTTGCATAGTAAATTGGGCTATTAATTTAGTATTTATCACTGGATAATAAAATATTTTAAGTTATTTTTATTCCCATTGCAAAATCTAATGCTAAGAAGCAAACAGTGTGGGTCACTTTGCTATAAACAACATTGATATACTCTCATCTACACTTCTTGTAATTAAAATTTAGTTCTTCAGTTTGACAAAAGCAGAATGATTTGACTCTGTGAAATCCTAAGTTCCGTTCTATCACCATCTCAGTAAAATTAATCTCAGGTTAGTGGAAGTCATCTTTATATACCTGTAGTAGACAAGACTCAGTAGAGATAAAGCCCTGCAATATGTCATTTTACAGTGTATATATAATCAGCATCAAGAAGACCATCTTAATTTCACTTTAAATATACAAAGCCAATAAATTTGAAGGTGTGCCTACCACAGCAATACTAAATTATCAGTCCTCTTTTTTACTACCAAAAATGTAAAAAAAGCAGACAATGAACAAATTTGTAGTTTATTCTAGATGCACGTAGGCAAGATTCTGTTGGTCTAAGACTTAGGTATTTATTTAGAAGAAAGGAATTTTATTTACAAGGACTTCAGGATGTATTCCACTTTATAAAAAGAAATTAATGTAATTTTGAAAACTAGAGAAAATAACTGTAATTGTACTATGCATGTAATAGGATTCTTATGACAAAGCATGTGTCAGGTAATACTATAACCCTGTTGAAGTAGGCATTTTCTGAAATGGATAGTTACATTGTGCTACACCAGCTTTACTCGATTCACCAATTACAACCCAGTTCTAATACTGCAAGAATAAGGAATAGCCTTATGTTGCCTTTATGATTGTGTGATTCTTTTTTTTTTTTAGGATTTATGATTTTTTTTTTAATGCCGTGATCATATTCTACCCCACATCCCCCTGTAAAATTTGTTCTCTTGAACATTTAGACGGCTGTTAGATTGTTGGTTTAATAATGGCAATCTATATTATCTACTTAGGTCTTCATTTATTATTTCAGTGATGTGTGAGGTCTTTAGCTTGTGCCTCTGGAGTTTCCTATAGTAATTAATTTCTGCACTGCAAATTTATTTTTAATCATGTCAGGACAAGAAGCAAATTAATGGTGTTTGCTGGTAAACATCTGTATTCCATGGTATGTTGGGTTGTCAGCACCTACCCTTAGCAGCATCTGCATGCTATTGTTTGGTATAAAGTGCTACTATTATATTCTATCCTGTTTAAATAACTCAAAATTATAAACAATTTTGAAATGTTATGGTAACTTTGATCACCTTGCAGTAACTAGAAGTGCTACAGAACTTTACCATGTCTTTGAAGAGGAGTAATTGGATGTTATGCATCACTTGTTTATTTTTTATTTAACTTTGATCAGGCTATAAAGGTATAATAAAATTAAATATAAATAAACGGCATTAAAGTAACAAATATTTGACATTGTGAAGCTCAGACTTGAAATATTTGAAAATCCTCTCAACTTTCCCTTAATGGGAAGGATAGGCAGAATGGGTGTTTTCCAAGTAGAAGACATTAGAGAGGACAGGTCTGCACTGTGATGGCTGCTGTAATAGCCTGCTTTGAATTAAGCCATAGCTTCAACTATCTCTTTCAAGGATAATCTCATCTTGAAAACGAATTTTTAGTACAGTACATAATATTTGATCCTAAGTACAAATTTTTATTCTTCCACTGACCATAACATTCAGCCAGCCCTAATTATTACTGTAATGAGCTTTTATACTTCTTTTAAAAGAAGTTTTCTGATGTTTGTGATTTTTTTGATATTTCATTAGCAAGCTCAAAAATCAGCCTATTTCTACTGAGGGGTTTGACTTTGTTCATTTTGGTCTGAAATTGGAAACGTCTCCCTGTGTATAAACAACATTTATCGCATGTGAACAAGACAGTTCTGATTTTAATATTGCCATTTCAACTCAGACTTGAGTAGAAACATGGATTTTTGAANTTTTTTTTTTTTTTTTTTTTTTTTTTTTTTTTTTGGTAATAACAGTAATACATACCAATAGGATTTTTGGGTCAAAGATGTTTTTTGTTTAAGTTTTGGATTTCTTTTGGGTTTAGTAAATATTAATTGAAATTTTTTAAGGAAGAAAAAAATGGAAAGTCACTTAAAGGTAGGAAGAGAAATAGAAGTAGTGCTATGGAACGGGTTTTGTGTGTTGCTTTCATCTTCCTTTGTTAAAAAATCAAAAGAATAATTGAAATTATAACATTTGCTGAAGATGAGCTGATTGAAAACCAAATCTTGCACTCTGTCAGACCTGATCAAATAACAGAACATGACCTAAAGTCATCATAATGAATATTATTCCCAAGAGACTCTTTTTGTAGTTCAAGAAAATACATTAGTTATTATGTTACAATACCTATTATATGTTTTATGAAGGGAAATTTTCCTGAACATCTTTGTTAGAGACTAAAACAGCTCTATAGGCCTGTTGTAAAAAGCATAATGAGAAGTCTTCTTTGCTGGGGTTAGGGACCCTGATATTCTGAGTCAGTGATGATGTCCTAACTCAAAAAAAAACCCCTACTAATGCTTGCAATTTTGTTAAAAATTTGCCTGCAAGATTACTAAAAAGTAGTTATGACAATGTTTCTTACCTTCACGTGTGTGTGTTTTTGTTTTTTTTTTTTGCTCCTGGTCATTCAAGGAGTAGACTTTAGTTATGGTATAGGTCACTTGTGTTCTCCTGCCATGCATAAAAGTAGAAAATTCAAGTTGTTGATTTACATTAATACAGCTCCATTGGAATCACTTTTGAACACCTATTATATTCTTTGCTCTTTTCTGAAGATCTGGTAACCACTTGTCATACCATAACTGAGAGAGGGCATTGAATGTCTGTAGAAGATGGTTTAAAGTCTTTGTAAGTAGGTGGATTTGGAAGGCAATTTTGGGTGGGTGGCTGGCTTTTTTTCTAAGGTTGGGAGTTTTTAGGTATGTGTGGTTTGTTTTTTTTTTTTTTAATCAACATGATTTGACCAGATGAATTTTTACTTTCAATTCATTTTCAACTGATCGAAATTCTTCCAGGAAATCAACTGTGTGAGAAGGTGTTCTCCGGTTAACGGATATAACTAGATCTCATTTTGAAATGTGTGAAATGTTTCAGTCCAAAACCAAATTAAGTGTATGGTGATCACATATTCAGGTAACATCTCTAGTATCATATTTCATAAAAAGCTTTATTTTGAAATCTACTGCCAGTTTCAGAAGGAGATATAAAAGAATGAGAAAACATCTTTGGCACCACACAACTGTATTTAAATAACTAAGTATGTCTCAAATATGTAAAGACTACAGTTTAAAATCTGTCATGGGCTCATCTGTGTAACTGAGGAATGTATTTGGCGTCTGAAAAGCAATGGAGTAGTAATATTACATTACAGCTGTTAACAATCTGTTTTTTTCAGAACAACAATGCAGAAGGTTTTTTCTGGCCTTAATTTCAATTTTGATGTAATCCAGTCCTGTCCTTTTCTCGCCAGACATTTGGTAGAAAGTCTGTGACTTTGTCTTCCTTCATCTTTTTCTGGTAGCTTTCTGGACTTTCCTCTTCTCATCTTTTCTTCCAGAGTCACTTACTCTCATCTTTCTCTGCCATAGCCCTGACTCAAAAATCTAATTCTTACAAACCTACCAAGGTTTTGCTTTATATATTGATGCTTATACGTTTATTTATTTTTTTTATCTGATAAAATTCATGTAATCCTTTTCCATCTGTATCTCTGATTTAATTTCCTCCTACTCATTCTTGATCCTCAGACCATGTCAAGCCAGCAAACATAATAGTTTTTTTATGGGGCAGTAACGTTTCTAGAGGAGCTTTATGTACCCCTGGGTTTCCTGCACTTGTGACCCAAGCAAGCAATGTCAGATCTGCAGCCTGCGGGGTGGGTTGGGGTGAAGGGCAGGCTCACCGAGCCTTGCTGCTCTGTGCCATTTCCAGGTCTGTGCCATCTCTCCGTTGCTCTGTACAATGCGAGCCTGCTTCAGTCCTGAAAATTTCAGAGCTTTTTTGTCTTGAATTGAATGTAGTTTGGTAGAGAGTGTTTTATATCGGTTGTAAAGCACTATGTAGTGATAACGACCCTCTCCGCTGTCACTGAGCTTCTATTTCACATGGTTTAAGATGACCATAACTGATCATTCATAATTTATAAAATAGTGTTGGATATTGGTGATAGTTATGCAGGTTATATACTGGCTTGGTATTTCTAGATAGGATGACTGAGACGTTCATGTTTTAACCATGCCAAATGACGTGACACTTATCCATCCTCTTCTGCTTAATTTTTTGCTGACAGTGTGAAATGCTGGCATTTTTCATAAGTGGTAGCACTAAGTCTGTAGTGAAATCAGCAATATAAGAAAACCACAGTTATTCTTACTCTTTAAGTAATAAGAAAGAGAAATCAGTTCGAACTGGAACAAGTATTCTGTACAGCAGATAGAAAACAAATGTTTTCAAAATAAATGGATGACAAATCTCTTTGTCTTTTATAGCATATCAGACCCTGAAATTGAAATCGTTATGGCTGGTGGTGTGGTCATCAGGTATGCTCAATCAGTGCGGGGGGAAAAAAAAGTCCTATTTGGTAGTTGAGGGTAAATACAGGTAAACAGAGTGTACATATTTCTAGTATAGGTAACATAAAGATTACCTGGCTTGGAATACCGAACGGTTGGTTTAAACAAGTTTTATTTTTGAAGGATGCAGCTCACATATTTTTAGATCTACTGTTTCATCATTGTGTGAACAGGAAGAAGATTGTCAATGTCTAGACTACATCTTGTACAAAATCATGTCTCTCTTGATTAATGACTAAAATCTGTAGATGAATTGTTTGAATTTTGTCCTTGAAAACTGCAAGAGCAAGGTTGCCAGCAGAAAACGGTATTTCTTTCTGTTAGACATGTTACTTTAAAAAGCTGATCTTCTTCTGTAGTTACTGAAACAATATTTCTTTTGATTTTATTGCCCATTTATGCCTTTTCCTTGAATAAATGTGTCCAGTTCACATTTTTCAAGGAGAAGGCATAAATAGGTGTAGCACTTTCAGTAACACCTACCTAAAGTTGTACCAGTCTCATCACCGGACCTTTCATGCGATCACCTCAGCCAGGCAGAGTAATCAAACTAGCTATCAAATCTAATGATTAGAACTCAGGACATAATCTTTCAAAAAACTTCAGATTTATGGAAGAATAAAATCCCTGAAGCTTCAAGCATATTAGAAACTGGTACTGCAACGGCGTGAAATGGATAAAGATCATGTTGCCATCGCTATCCCATAAATTAGTCTAAGGAATAGACCCTTCCTTGCAAGTCTCAGTTAATAATTTTTTTTTTAACCATTGCTTTCTCAATATAGTAAGCTTTTTCAGCATGAGTATATATCATTCTTCCAATACAAACAGATTTCAGTTAAATGTCATGTTCAGATGAATTATAATGATCAGCGAAAGAATACGCAACAGAAAAAACTCTGGAGAGGAAAATTCATATAACGAATTCATACTTAGCTTGTTTTATGAAATTAGAACACAAAGTAGGAAATATGAAAGTTAACTTGTTCTTCATGGTGGAAAAACTAGTATCACAGGAGACCACAATGGAGATGGGATATATAAATTGCTGAATCTCTAACCATTTACATAGAAAGAAGGGAAGTCTGAATAATTCTACTACCACTCTTGTTAAGTCACGCTCTAGAGATGACTTGATTTAGCCTTGTCCTCAGAAAAGAGCTAATCATAGTTGTTTGTTTTTTCTTGGTAAAATTAACAGGCACAGATCGGTAGTTTTTAAGGGCTAGGGCATACTTTATTTTTGCAGCTGTGTAGCCTGAAACTCTTTCTTGGATAAGAGATATTTCAGAATACAATTAGAAGTACTTGTCAGTTTTGGCAAAGAATTAATTTATAGCTCTTTACTTACACTGTGATCTTTTATCACTGAAATGTCAAGTTAAGAGACTTGTAATTCGTTGTATTCAATACACGTAGCAGAAGGAAAAAATGACGGAGTTGATGGTTTCTATATGCACGTGTGCCTGTGAGAACAGCTCCTGAAAACACTCCTGTGAGTAAAATCACTGAAATACAAATGTAGTATCTCCTCTTGCTGACTTCAGCTAAGAAGTAGTTACAGATATTTTTCCAGATATATTTGTTTTGAGTAACTGTGACGGTGTGCTTCCTCCCCCGCCCAACCTTTATCTCCTGTAACCCTGCTCAGGCAATATAATGGATGTGTCTGGTCATGACGGCTGCATCTGGCTCAAAGTGGATTCAGGAGATGGAAAACAACACATCAGCCAAGGGCTGCTGTGCCATGCGCCCACCTAATCACGGTGAAGAAACTAAAATCTGTGATCGGTATGCAAATATGAGTCAATCACCTTACCCCCATAAATAGTGAGCAGCCCAAGAGCCCTTTGAGCTCTCCTGCATGGCAGCAGGCTGCACGCCAGGATCTCCCCTCGACTAGGGACGCCTCTCAAGGTTACTCCTCGAGGTTGAGAGATTCCTTGCTGCAACAGATCCTCGGTAAGTGACTAATAACATACTAAACTTTGAAATCTTAGCTAAGTGATGTAAAGGATTGATTGTGCATATATAATCCTTGAGACATAAACCGTTGACTGAGTTTGGGACTAGGATTGGATCCAGCCGCACTTAGACTCCTCTCTGAGAAGGAGTTTAGAAAGCAAGGGGGTCCTTTCTGAACCTCATGACACAACGGGAGGGTCTCCCTGACAGTTTTGTCTGACCCTGTCCTCCATGCAGTAAATAATCAAGGGCACCTTGCCATCGAAACTTGTTAAACCACTGTCGCATTTACCATTGAACCTCGTTAACTCACTGGTTTATATCAGTAAAGTATATTTTTGCTTCTCTCTCACTCCATCCGTGACAGTAACCTGATTACTAACAACTATAGGTAGAACACTATTTGCTTGTCACTTCCAGTGAGAAAACACTGTCCCACATTTCAGACATGACTATATTATATGTAATACACTGGGTTTAATAGATATCTGATAAAGAAGGGTCCAGGCAGATTAACACAGATGCTTCTACAGATGCTTTGGTGTCAAATATGACTTAGTCTTAGACTAAGCTACAGTTCTTAACCACTGCTCTACTCTAATTTATAGCATCTTTATAGTATCAATTCCCACCTAACAAACAGTAATAAAGCTCTCGGAAGATTAATGAGCATAATTCATGCACTACTGGACTGAAAATGTGAAGCAAATCTGGCACTTGGGTATGCAGTTACAGAAAGGAGAAGTTATAAATGTTCTCATAAATGTTTTCATCTGACTTACAAACTTTTACCAAAGTTGTAGCTTTTTCAAAAAGCATTTTAAAATACCTTAATATTTCTTCTCATGGATGATGTAGATTGCAATTCTCTTCTCTTAATTATACATGGGGGTTATGCGTGTGAATAAGTGGGGACAGTTGTGCCTGTCAATTCATTCCCTGCTGTAGAGATGTCCCTGATCCTGAGGAGGGCTTTTGTGCACGCTGGTGAGGCAGGACTGAGTGCCGACCTCCCAGGACCGCTTGGATCCCAATCCACACGTTAACGGAGCAAGCCATTGAGCTGGAAGTGCTTATCGGATCTGCTTTTCACTATTTCAGATTAAAAAAGGGCTAGGAAGGTATTTTAATGATGATTTCCCTCATTGCTTCTTATTTAAAGTAAAAGTTTGAGTTTGAATTTTAATAATCTGTCTTTTTGAGTTTTAAGGATAAAACTTTGAAATAAAGCAGGGATGTTACCACCTTCGGTCTGGGTGAGCCACTGCTGGGTGAGAGGTCTGTTTTTACACACGCCACCGCAAGTGGCTGGTTTGCCACGTCCCTGCTCTCCTCTTCTTCGGCAGTCCTTTTCAGAGCCGTTCAGAAACAGAACATACATTACTTGATCCAAACCACTGACAGCTCGGTAGGTTATACTGAACTGCTGTGCATCCTGATGATTGATCTCCATCATTTCCAGTGCCACTTCTGCGTTTGTAGCTGTTTCCAAAAACTCCTTTTTTTTTCTTCTCACTGTCATCATTAACAACTAATTATTCTCTTAGATACTACTCGTCTCTTAAAAATATTCAAGCATATGTTTGAGCATGTTCAGAACTCCTTAAACCTTTTTTTAGTGCATATGTATATGAGGAGGGAAAGAGAATAAAAAGAGAAAGAACTTCTTTTGTTAGGGCTTACAAAAGATGTAACCCTCCCTCCCTAGGTCCATTTGGGCACCTCTTGCTGCGCGCAGAGACGGCGAGCAGGCTGTACACAACCTGAGAGTCTGGGGCAGGAACTTACTGGTTAGTTCCCACAGCAGAGCTGAGACTAACAGGCTGCTAGGCTAAACCTTGTATGCTCACCACCTCCAGAAAGGTACCCAGATGATCCTTGCTGGCCAGGCAGAGGTGAGCCAAGTGGGAATGGGACACAGCGAGTTAGTTGTTGGAGCAGGCTCATTCTCAGTGTTGGTGACCTGCTGTTTTCTGCCCCCTGCTTTTTTTTTTTTTTTTTTTCAGGATCTTGCATCTTTTCATCTCAGTGTTTCTCCCTTTGAGTCCTTGACTTGCTGACTAGTCCCATCTCAATGACGTTGCCTCTGCCTGCAGTGCTACCTCTCCCATCTTCATGGCTCTGCTCTGTGCTTTGCTGTGGCTCTTTCTCTCAGGTCAGGAATTTCCTCGGAAACCTGAGCCAGGGCTGTGCAGCAATGCTGTACGAGAACCCGGCCTCCGACTGCCAGCGGCTGGACCCTGGGGGGAGCATGGAGGGTCAGAAATATTTGTTCTTTATTACATCACTTCTGGGGATATCATTCGGCATTGTGACAGCCTATTTTCTTTTGATTCTTATTTATAAATAATCTGTCAAAAAAATTTAGAAATCTTATCAAGG
Source organism: Balaeniceps rex (assembly GCA_013401315.1). NCBI lineage: Eukaryota > Metazoa > Chordata > Aves > Pelecaniformes > Balaenicipitidae > Balaeniceps > Balaeniceps rex. The sequence goes on along the minus strand of VYZW01003074.1, from coordinate 112,851 downwards.
TTCAGTGGGTTCCATAATCCCATTATAAGAGAATCATTACTTAGTAATAAGCAGACAAGCAATACAGAAATCAATAGCTATTCCAAAAGCACAGTCTATGATAAGAAAATATGCTTCTCCCTCTCATGACACTAATAAGAATGGTGGCATGTATTTTGGTAGCTTTGTCCTACGTGTCAATTATAACCTTTCTGTGAAAGAAAAACCCACTGTGATGCTGTAGTATAACAGAAAGATGGGGAAAGGTGAGTTGTGCTCATGTAAAACCCTCCCTGGTTACTTTTTGCAAACATTTGAACCAGCAGATTTGTTATTTTTGCATACAAATGGTCCTAAAGGTCTGCAGTACTGTAAATGCTCCCTGAGAGACTACACATTGCTTTTCGCTGGACGTAACAAGCATTAGGTGAAAAGGAAACAGATTAATCAGCATTACACGCATCTTCTCAAAGACACTGAAATATCCACCTATTAAGTGTGTCTCTCTAGGTGGCTGCAGGGTTTTCCGTAGCACCAAGAAAGAAGGTGTAGGCGACGAAAAGGGAACGCCATGCCAGCATCATGTGTTACAGCCCCGGGGCACGCGACCTGCCCAAGGGGGGAAAGCGCTGAGCAAGGGTTTCCACTGGCATGGGAAGAGTCAAAGCTCTCATCTTCTGCCTGCACATGTCGTCTTCTGTGCACTGAGGAGCAACCATTACCTTAAGTTATGACTTAGCTCTCTGTCTCACAAAGGAAGTTAAATTACTTTCAGATTATTCTTACATCTTTTTTTTTTTGCAAGTCATGAATATATAGATGCATAGAAATTAACTTGATGTCGCACATAAAGGATTCTTTAAAATCTACTTGTTAGAAGCCAGTATATTTTAAGGAATACATAATTTTAGCTGCTTTATAATAGAAAAAAAAGGACATAATTATTTTGCTAACGGTTTTTTTTGTGTTCTTCTTAATCAAAATGATTTGTTGTTTGAAACATTTATATGTTAATTTATGGTTAGTACTGATAGGGATGAAGTTTTTTTTCCCTTGTCAAAATAAAATCTGTTTTAAATAATAATAATGAGATTGTCACTTTTCCTATTTTCCCTTTCCTTCCTCTTTTGTTTCTCCTTCTGCTTCCCCAGAATGAATGTTTTCTGATACTATTATTAAATACAAAACTGAGCACACAGGAAAAAAAAAAAAAATCAATCTCCTGAATTATATGACAGCTTTGTCCTGAATACATTAACATTAATATCTTATTTTTCTTTCTGTATTTTGCACAGATTATTTGCATTCATGGAGATTCATCAACAAGTGGTGGCTGATGTGGGATGCATAATAGAAGTGACACTGACCTTCTCATAGATAAAAGAATTCAGACAAAGAAATGGTGAAGTAACCATGTAATGACAAAACTGATCAGCAGCCTCTCTGTTGAAAATTGGCAAGATATCTACAGCCATTGTCTTTAGCTTTGTTACAGCATTCAGATGAATCGTTTAGAGAACACCTATTTTGATGCTTCTGACAAATTACCTTCAGAAAAAAAAATACTTTTTTTTTATTTTTTTTGTGGTTTTGTTTTTCGCAATGATTCTGACCTTTCCTTTAACCACACAGCACTTGAAAGTTGTAATTAATACTTTTGTTAAATTGGTGGCACTGTTCATTTGAATAGTTGTATTAGAGGTCCAAGCCCATTCTCCCAGGTGCCGCAGTCATCAGGAAAGGAACCAACATTGCAAATATAACACAAAGTGATATCTGTATCTATCTGTCTGTCTTATATCAACACGGTGGTCAGAGTGGGGAGTTAGTGGCTGAATCTTGAGTTCTGCTATTTATAGAGTTAAGGACTTTTCTCTAGGGTGATCTTTCAGGTTTTCTTATTTTAAGGGACATATTGTGGCACGTGGGGACACGAAGCTGGTATTAGCCCTTCCCAGGGCTCTGAGAAAATCTCCTTTGGCGCTGATGAAGAGCACAGCAGCTCCGCCTTAGCTGCCTGATCACCATCTCCTAAGCAACTTATCAGCTCTAAATGTAATGACATCCATGGGCTGACAAGAGTTTGAGTTCATAGGCAGGGGAAACAATTCTCCAGTGCTTCTAGGATCTATACCATGGATCCTCTTCTGGTTGAAATCCCAAGTGAAAAATTCATTTGTGTTTTGGGTTGGTTTTTTTTATTATTCAAGGCATTCTAAGGCAAGGACTTGTCTTGTGTTTGTTTTCCCCTCTAGTTCAGATGCTATTATGTTGGGTTTTGTATTTTTGTCCAGGATCTATAGTTCCCTCTTTTGCTGTTTCTTAATATTTACTATACATCTCATATACTATTTAAATTAATACATTTTTAATGCTCCTTTATTTTATTATGCTTATGCTTTACCCAGATATATCCAAAGTTAAAACCCAGTAAGAGGCTATATTTTTGGTTCAGTGGTAGTATGATTGTGACATAAATGTTATAGATCCTGTCCTGTAGTATCCTCTATCTTCAGAAACCAAATTCCATGGAAAAACACTGAAAACTTGTTCTATAGAGCCTTTTGCAAAACACCTCCAGACACTATATCTTGTGTGCTTCCTTTAAACACTTACCAGGAAGACAGACAAAATTCATACCTTCTTCTTGCAAAGATGAGATTTTTAGTTAATAATACTACTACTACTGATAATGATCACACATGTCCTTTCTTAAAATGATTCATTTTGATGTGGATATCTTCAAGTTCTTTGATCTCATGATTTACCTAACAGTGAGCAAGGTTAATGCTTAATAAAGTAGGATGCCCTTTTTATAATCACTTCATTAAAAGTGAGTAGCAAGAGGTACATTAAATTAAAGTGTTTGTGATATGGGATCAATTTTGTGGAACCCCAGAGGTCTCTATGTGCCTCGTAAAGAGCTCTCTACTTTGAACATGTCTATAAGTGACCCATTGAGAATTTCTGTTCTCTTTAATTTGAGAAATTTAAATTGCTTTTATTACCTGTAATGGTGTTAAGTACCGAATGAGGGATAAATTGTCCTGGAGAAGAATTAGACTGCAGGTCTACAGCTTTAATAATTCATACCCTCACAGCATTTATAAAATAAACTACATGTTACTGGGAATAAAATTAATAATGGTATATTTTAGGAAAAAAGTTTCTTTTCACCTCTTATAAATGGTTAGGTTTTACAGGGAGACTGTAGAGGTACGAATGAGCATATTCTGGATAGTCCATGGATTGAGGAGAAACATAGGAGCCCTGATTCCTTGGACCACACTGAATCCTTACACCTTACTCTTTGGACCCAAGTTCTAAAAGCTTTTAACTGGCCTGCTGTTTGCTGAGCAGGCAACTTAGTTCCCTCCAGATGTTACAGTAGTTTTGCTACTTCTTAAGAGAAATAAAAAACAAAGCAAAACAAAACCACATTACAAGTCTGTGGTGGTGTTGTGTTTTGTTCTTTTTAAAAAAAGAAAAAGTAATCTAAAGATTGATGCACACATATAATAGAATCAGTCTCTCTCTTCATAGCTCTGTTTTCAATAAAAAATATGTTTTTTTCCTTGCAGTTGGATCGTTTTTGGTATATGGAGCATTAAAAGAAAAAGCCAAAGTACAAAAGCATATCTCTTACTTATGGCTCTGTGAACCATGGAGTTTCTCAGCCAGGGTTTGACGTTTATGTGCCTTGAGTATATAGGTATGCAGCAAGAGTTTTAAAACTAAGTAGAAAAGAGTGGACTGTAGTTACTCTACAGGTACTCTCTCGGCTGGTTTATGAGCAAGTGCAATGGATCTTTTTGGCCTCTGCTAATTCCGTGATAAACATTCATCTAATACTCTGCTGTAATTAGTGGTGGTATACATATAAACAGCATGGTATACTTCCCATTCACAAAGGTAGAGGAATCTGTCTTGTCTGTTGTTACAATATCACTGTTCATCCTTATTTCTGTAATTAAAAGTACTTTAGATGCTACCTAGTTTCTTTTGGATATTTCATACTGGAAGACTCGGATAACTAGACCTTGCTTTGGCCTTTCATATTTTCCACTAACTCATTTTAGTTATGACTGTACGATGTAATTTATCAAATGCACAATGAGAGGTTATCAAACTCTTGTTTCAGTAAAAGGAGGAGGAACATTACCCTCAAGAGATAAATCTTTAAAACTTTACAAAGACCTTAAGCAGTTTCTACCCTATTTATCTTTTCCAGTCTTTTTTCTTTATGCTCCAGCTGCCAGTGTTTAGAAAGCAGCACAAGGCAAACAGCCAAACTAAGAGCTGATTTCCCAGCCAAATGGATAAATTTCCTTTTCCACAACTAACATTTGACTTCACCTTAGGAAAATGCTTTAAAAATTGCCTAAGTTTCATTTTTTTTTTTTTTTTAATGTCATGACTAACTAAATTATTGGTCCTGTACAGGGCCTTATTTTTAGGACAGAGAGAAGGTCAAAGAAAACTTTTATTAGAACACTAAAGATTAATTTGGTGAGGAGTAAATTAATCTGATTTTTTTTTTTTTTTAAAGTTTGGGTTTTTTATTTGTTGCATTTGCTTGTTGATCCTTTAGGAACTTAATGTCTTTTGGCATTTGATAGAGGAGATATTGTCTAAGGAATTATATCAGTTTGATCTTGTTGAAGAGGAATTACAGAGACAGCCTAAGTAAGTACAGAAAATAAGTACCTTCTCACCTACTCAGCTTCTCTGAAAAGCCAGTTCTTTTTTGATTATTGATGCCTTTTGAATTGCAATGCTTTTTTTCCTTCCTCACTTTTTAAAATATATTATTGAACAAGAAGGAAAAGTATAAATAAACTAGACAAAAGTAAGGATGGCAGAGGAAGCAAAATCATGGAGTTCTGATTTATCCAAGATCATGGCTGTGATTAAATATGAATTTGATTCTTTGTAGAAAAAAGGCAAAATATTTGGCAAGTCCTGACTCAGGCAACACTAAAAAGCAAATTTTCTTTCAGGTCCAGTAAGTTTCTTCTCACCCCATGCTTTTGGAGGAGGCTTACATGGCGTCTTTTTACTTGGGAATTTCAGAGTCTCTTTGCTGTGCTTTACACATTGACAAATTTTTGAGCCATGAGATACTATACGTGTATTTTTACATGCACAGGTGCAAGCACACACATACGTTTTATGCCCTCTTATTTACTTATTGCAGTTAGGCTCCCAAACTCTTTGTTACACTGGCCAGTGTCCGTTCAAAGGCAAAATATGTATTAATATCACTACAGAGTGACTATTGCTCTGTTTCCACCTTTGACGCAATCTCCTATGAACCTTCATAAAGTGGTCTAATTCTTTTTTATGGGTGTAAGCATTTAAAGATATTTTCAGTAGGGAAACGAGCACGATATAGGCTACCTTGGAGACTGAGATATGGGATGAGATCGACTCTTTTCACTGGACACAATGAGCATTCTTGATTTCCCAGCAGAAATAAGACTTTCTATACAGTTCTCATTCTCCTTTATATATAATTCAAGGTGATTATGTTCGTGCATAACGTGGATTGGAGTGAATTGCAGAAAGCGCCCTCTCCTCTTTGCTGCACTTCTGCCATGTCTAATTGGATACTTGATATGGACAATTCCCAAGCTAATGATCTCTTTTTAAAAGAAAATTTATTTTCCATACTCTCACATAACGATGAAATATTTCATGGATCTGTATCTCCTTCCTTCTGTATGGGCTCTGTAACAAGTGCCTGAAATTATAGTTGGTTGATTAATTGATTCTGTCATGAAGTTGTATGGAATTACGTTTCTTTTCAGAGTCTCCTCTTTTTCTCTGTTTAACAATGATTTATTTAATGGCTGTAACATATTCTGGCAAAATCCATTTAGTGTTGTAATATCTATATTGAAATTCTCTAATTTATTGCTAAAAAGGAAGGCGCTCCCCCCTTTTCAAGAATTTCAGTCAGAAGACAATTGAAGCTTGACCTCTGCTTCTGCATGGAGCCTTTTCAAAATTTATAATAATATTTAAGATCGGAAGTGTTTAGTTTTCATTTAAGAAAACATTAACTAATCTAGCAATGGTTAAAAAAGAGTAACTGATATTAAGTGATATTCAGTACTGTAATGCCCAAGCCAAACAGATGCCGTATTGGTGCCCGAAATACCATGCTCATTTCAGCAGGAGGAATTACAAGATTCCTGAAAAGATCAATTCCTGAGAAGTTATTCTCAGGCACCTTTTAAAATGAGGGCTGTTCAATGTGCTTTCTCTTACGGTATCTATTTTACCAAAATTCAATATAGCTAAGTTGTAAACTCGCAGGAACAGGCGATTTCTAAATTTGAACAGCACCAAGTACAGCGGCATTCTGCCATATGGCTGAGGTGCCACGGCGGTGGTGGTGGCACAATCTCATCGCTGTTGAAGAAGCAGCAAGCTCACAGGGCAAACAGGGTAAGATTTTCTTGTTCTTACCCTGGTGAATATTTCGCTTCTGACTTTACCTGGGAGTTAGGGGAGTTAAGTCAGGGCTGAAAACTGGTTCCTGAGTTGCACAGTTTAGAGCGTAGTAGCCTCAGTGGGATCACTGTATGCTTTACCTTAGGCGTGTACTTGTTGATCCAAAGCAATAGGAGCGATAAAATAATTCTGAGTTTGTTGTTCAAGCAGTAGCTGCGAGAATGGTTGAAATGAAGTCTCCCACTTTTTTTTTTTTTCTTTTTGGTGAAGTGGCTTTAATGCATTTTTAAAGCATCCCTACATTAAAATAACATCCAAAATAGGGTTTCTACTCTGACTCCCTGCTCTCCCTGCACTTGTCAGAATATATTTCTGAGCTGCTTTTTTGTGCCGTTTAGATGAAAAGTTGTTGTTTCCTCCATCTTCCCCTCTAGCTTGCCACATTCACTGGACAATACTTGTCTCCTGAATGGCTTAGAAAATATTTTCTCTGTTATTTGTTACGCTCTGGAGGGACTCCCATAACAAAGTGCTCGTTCTGCAGGCAGGAATGGAAGTATGTCTGGTGGTGTGTCTGTTTATGTGAACTCCTAGCGATAGTTTTAGTACTTTGGGTTTGGGAGCAGAGGCAACGGTGGTGTAATTTAAGGTACATTTGTATGGTATGGCTTTCTGTATTCTCACTCGATGGTATTTTAATAGTCATTACTATACTTCTTTTGTCCTCAGGGAGTAAGAATGAGGTCCCACATGCACAATAAGGAAATCTCTGGAAAGAGATCACTGAACAGAGTTCAGTTTAAGTAACACATAGAAGTGCTACTTGCTGTTGTGGCAGAGGGATGTGGTAGAGTCACAGCATCCTTGGAACTTGTTTTTTTACGTACCGGCAAAGGAGGACACCCTTGATGGCAAATCATAGAATCATTAAGGTTGGAAAAGACCTCTAAGATCATCTAGTCCAACCGTCAACCCAACACCACCATGCCTACTATACCATGTCCCAAAGTGCCACGTCTCCACGTTTTTTGAACACCTCCAGGGATGGTGACTCCACCACCTCTCTGGGCAGCCTGTTCCAATGCCAGACCACTTTTTATTTATAACCATTTATTATCTTTCAGTAAATAAATTTTTCCTAATATCCAATCTCAACCTTCCCTGGCACAACTTGAGGCCATTGCCTCTCGTCCTATCACTTGCTACTTGGGAGAAGAGACCAACACCCACCTCACTACAACCTCCTCTCAGGCAGTTGTAGAGGGCGATAAGGTCTCCCCTCAGCCTCCTCTTCTCCAGGCTGAACAACCCCAGGTCCCTCAGCTGCTCCTCACAGCACTTGTGCTCCAGACCCTTCCCCAGCTTCGTTGCCCTTCTCTGGACACGCTCCGGCACCTCCATGTCCTTCTTGGAGTGAGGGGCCCAAAACTGAACACAGCACTCGAGGTGCGGCCTCACCAGTGCCCAGTACAGGGGCACGATCACTTCCCTGGTCCTGCTGGTCACGCTATTCCTGATACAAGCCAGGATGCTGTTGGCCTTCAGCTGAGAGGAGAGTGCTCTGAGACCTTGCTCATGGGGAAGACAGCACTGCTTTTGACATTGGGGAGTGGTGGATCTGGAAGAAAGAAGAGAGCTGGAGTGAGGTACAAGAGTCCCACGGAGCCTGGCAGTGGAGCTCATAAATAAGGGGAGTTTCTACAAATGGGAGGAAACAAATTTTGAAAGATCGTGTCTCTTGGGAGGCTTTTATCCACATGGTGGTTTGTTTTCAAACTCTTACAATGGATCTAAGGCAGTGCAGGTGGGATTGTAGAGAACACCAAGAAATGTCTTCTCTAATGCCTTCTCCCTCCTTTCCTCTAGGAAGTCAGGGGCAAAACACCGCTGACTGCAATAGAAGTCGCAGACCAGTGCTATGTTTTTGAAGATTTTCCCCTAAGAGCCCGAGGCAGGTGTAATTCACTGAAGATAACTTTGCGGCTGGTCTTTGTGAATAGCTTACATACATTTTCAAGCGTGAACTAGGTAGCAAGTAGTAGCGCTTTGGCTGGGAGCAATAGATAGACGCAATTCCTTTTCTTAATGACTCCCAAATAGACACATATGAGTTAATTCAAAATCCAATGACATTAAGAAAAAGATTATAATAAGCTTTAGAGTGCTCTGAACCTTGTTCAGCGATGTTTTTCTTGAAGATTTGGTATTTGGAAATATTTTTCTGTGGAAATGTATGTGTAAAAGCTCAATTTAAAGTAATAAGCCTTTACTTCTCAAAACGAAGCTGATAAACTTTGTGTACCATATTCTTTTTCTGAGGCTGTGAGGTAATTTTTTAACTCAAGTCCTTTTTGTCTTGCTGCTGCTGCTATGTATACTTCCAAGACAAGCTGAGAACAGCCTTATTAATATCTGATTAGACAGCTAGCTCTTTAGTTTGTACTGAAAAGACTTAACAAGCGCAGGAAGCCAGCAAAAACTTCAGCGGAGTTCAGAGAACAAGTTGAATGCTTTACATAATGAGCTTCTTAAATAATATCAGAGGTTTTGCCATTGTCAAATTAGTCCTTTTTCCATACCTTATTTCAAATACAGGGTATGTAAAATACTGCAGGTTTCAGTTACTGAGTCCTTTTCATATTCTTTATCTTAAAAAAAAAAAAAGGAGGGTGGGTCTACCTGAAATAGGTTCTTTGGTTATAATTAATTACAAGGTAACTTTCACAAATGCACACAAATAGAAGCACAAATACCTTAAATATTACCTTCAAAAGTAGACAACGACATAAACATTCCAGAACTGCATTTTTTGTGTACATCCTACTATTTTTTAGTTTTGCAAAGTTGACGGCATTTTTTATGACTCCTGTTCATTATTCATGTAACAGTGTAGACCTAGAAATGTTATCGTCAATTTTAATATATAGCTGATATTGGTGGAAGGAAATGTCTATATAAACCTTTTTTAGTATTTAAGATAGAATGGATGAAATCTGAATATTAGAAACCAGATGTCACATTTAGTAATATTATGGAACAGCTCCAAAACTCATGGAAGTAAAAATGTAATTTTAAGCCCTGTGTGCTAAGAGACTTTTTTTTTGTGTGTGTGTGTATATATATATATATATAAAAAAATTATTATTTCTTAATTTAGCATCTCAGTGCATCTCATTGCCAGCTACAGAATACAGTAGCTTATACTGTTAATTATGAAAACCGATGTGTAAGTGCATGCTCCAGGACAGGGGGAACTGATGCTGAAGCTGGGGAGCGGTCAGGCTGGTAAGAACCTCCGCCGTATTTCTTGATGACATTTTGGTGAGGCCTTAATTAGTGATCCTGCAAAAAAAAAAATTACACTCAAGCC